>CAJUYG010005400.1:0-14003 GCA_910591675.1 Galerucella calmariensis | reverse complement strand
TTCATATGTTCCGACGCAAGTGAGTTTACTTGTCGGTAGTCAGTGTACGGTGGTTATACTTCAAGAGAAAGATTTTATAGATGAAAACATTCCCAGGATTCAATTTCGGCATTAACATAGTATAGGAACGAACCAATAGTATAACTCTTATAAATTTCATTCATTAATTGCCAGAGCTTTTGATGACCTTGAACGGATCGCTTCACGATTCATTTTACCATAGGCGTAGGTGGCATACGTTTTAAAATGACTTGAACGTGTTAAATGTTTTTTCTTAAATATTGTAGAGCAGTACACTGATGAGTGAATAAGACAATAGTCTTATACAAAATATTTATTGGTTTTTCCATATTACAATTTTCATTTTGTTATGATTTTTGAAATTTTTATTGACAAATAATGTGTAATATAGTCGTACCCTGAAGAAAAGTTTTATTAAATATTTTATTGGAAAATCAACACAAGAATGTACAAACTCAGCGATTCAACAATATTATCTTCCGTAGCAACTTTCTCAAAATTCAGTTGGAATAATGTTTCCAATAATGAGATGTATTGTACAAAATTTTCATGCGGCACATTCAAGTTTCCAAAAGTATCCTTATTCGTATTTTCATAAGCTCTAAGGTAACAGTATAAAGACGAATCGTCTAAATTCTGATACGCTTGTGAATACGTCTCATCTACGCTACATGTATGAATTTCCGAACATTTTTTAATTAAATAACCACAAAAGTAGCGAACAAAATTCTTTTCCAATAAATCATTTGTCTGAAAGTCTTTAGGCATTGCAGTATTTGATGAAAGAAATATTGTTGGTATAGCCATTTTTTGAAGAAGTTTTCTTTTATGAGGTTGCATAATCATGACTGGTTCAAAATGAGCACCACATAAACGATGACTACTATTGTATAGAGTTTCTATTTTTGGCATCAAGTCAGGCCTATCGCATGCTTCGAGCCAAACTTTAGCTCTAAAACAAAAACAACAAATTAAATCAATGCATGGAACTAATGCTCATTAATGTAATATGAAGATCAAATAATAAAGTATTATACTTTTCGTATGAAAATACAAACAGTTTCTCGCTCTTCTGAATCCTTTGGAAAACGGTAAAGTTTTTCATCACAATTATAATATTTATTGTTACATCCACGAACTACACACACACTACCCGGCGTTTTCTTCTTTTTAATGGTATCAATTGCAAAAAAATGCTTATGAACTATAAAAATAATACCAAAACTCCTTAAAAATATAAGCTGTAATAAATAATTTTCTTCGCAAATTCACCACTGGCACTTTGGTTGGATCGCAGCACAGCACTGGCCGCCGGATAAGATACTCATCCGAACGACGTTGTAGGTCACAGAGAGCTCGGCAGTGTAACGTCACGAGATAACATACTGGTTCGTTCCTATACTGTGGCATTAATATCGATCCACTCACGCAAGCCTTGTCTACCTTTTATTCATTATTATTAGTAGCGACTTCATCTCACATAAATATACAGAAATTTGTATTTATTTTTGTTTTACAGTCATAAATATATAGATTTTACTGTCTTCACGAGAATATTTATTATAATTTTCAGAATAAATTTGTTTTTAACTATCTTAGAATGAATTCATTGTCTAATAATAACTAGAAGAGACAACTGGTTGAGAAACGAAACCGACATTTTTTAGAACCAACAAGATCAGAATGGAATTTTCGGAACTCTCTTCCTACCTTGTCTCGTGTGAAGCCCTTTCCAATATTATAAGAATCCTCTACTTATTTTACACGAAATGACTTAGTATCCATGTAATTTCAACATTTTTGTCAAATTCCTTCAATTCATACATAAATTGCAAACCGTAAAATCTTCTTCGTCATTCTTTCCTCGCCTCTAATTTCTGATCTCCTTAGAAACCCTTGCAGTGGAAGTATTATTTTGTTTTATATGAATTTTACGACAGGTGTTTACACCAAAAACTATTCGGAGCCGTATAAAGTTGAAAACAATTGTTAAATTAACGATGTCGTTAAGAATGTTACTTCTACTAAATCCGTGGAAAGAAACAAGTCCAGCAGGCTATAACTTTTGATTGTATTTATACCAATTTGTATTTTATTAAAGCTGTATACTTATGTATGCACCTTAATGGGTGTAAAGTTTTATATCATACCAGCAATATACTTCAAACTAAGAACTAAATATGGTATATCTTAACTTAAAGTTTCGAGGAAGCCTCGTGTCAATTCTGTTTCCAGATTTTAAGGAATCATTATCAATAGATATCGCAGAATAATAATTATTCTAACGCTTTATAATCTTTTGTCTGTGTTTTTTTTTGTTTTTTTTCCCACAATTAATACATTATTTGTAGACCTTTAGTACACTCGGGCTTACTGACTTACTGCGCCTTACTTCATTACCATTACTTAAATAGCTTCTGGCTGCATGGGTACAGCCCTAAAACAAAAAAAAAAAAGGTTTATGAGTTTAAAAAAGTATTTTTCAAAAACCGTTAAACTAAGAAGCAACAACTACTTCCCGGGCTATAGGCCCCGATGGATATTGAATTGGGACATTGTTTCCGAATATTGAAGTAAAATTGGTCAACAAAAGCGGAGTTGCTAATTTGGTCCCCAAATATGACCTCACAGATATTTAGGAGGTAATTTGGTCCCCGTGGCCGGCAGGTATAATATTCCGTACAAGTAATCTGTTCCCTATAGAATAAACATATACCTATATAGTTTCTCTAAGTTGTGTAAGTACGCTAAATACTTTGCAATTTAACATAAGTTTCAATTTGAAATTCATACATTTTCAAGATATGTTATTAAATTAGGATGTGCTTTGAACTGTAATGTGTGTACCTACTATGGATACTTGGTGCATTAGAAGTGTGGAAGGGCCTCTGACTAGGTGGTGTTGCCGGTCACTTGGTGTGTCATCTCACAGGAATAAAACAACTTACTGGAATCACTGAGACATGTTCTCTTTATTACCTTACTTTACTATGATACATTAACTCACTTATTACTAGTACTAATTAGGATCTTAATTAAAAAGGATTACGATGAATAAACTACATTTAGAATAATTTAGAATGAATGAATCGAATCGAATGAATCAATCGTTTACATTAGACTAATTTAGAATGAATGTTAAAGTACTTTCGTTTAATATATTTATACGACGAGTCAAGTTCACCGTTTGTAAACATAAACAATTTCTGTTTACATTTACTTCGGACTCTGAACTTGACATCCTACGTGAGACCTTTCTATTTTTATATATGTAAACGATTCATGCTATATCGTCATTGAAAGTTCGATTAAAAGCTTCGCATGCATTTGTTGCCCGAGTTAGATCTGCTGAATTTTCGGCTAACATTGTCGGCGGAAAATGAGATTGGTCATCAATATAGTTTTAGATCAAATAATCTGAATACTTTTTCTACCTTGTATCGTCCGGTCTGTTTTCATTTAATTCGAAGGCAATGCAATCACCGACTTCATCAGGATCCAAATAAGCTAGACCAAAAGTTGAACGTAACCAACGGCCTATATCACTGTTCGCGTCATTGTATTCCGAAAGTAAGCCAATTGATTTAATTTTTGGAAACCATGCCTAGGCAAGATGGAACCGGCAACCAATTATTTAGGCGGAAGGCGAACCACTTTATGAATACCCATCACAAAATCACACACAACCTGATTGATTGCTAAAACAATATTGATTTCGGAACACTTATCCAGAATCACTTTCAGCTCAAATTCACTTCGATAAATGATTACAAATCTGATAATTTAAGGGGTTGTTATTTTTATGAAGTACCTGCCCTACCCCAATTCTAAGAACAACATTTCATCGTTTCATTACGGGGGCGAAATTACTGGTCGGATTAATTTAGGGCCAGAGTACCAGAGTATTAACGTAGGTAGCGGGGACCAGGTTATCTGACCCCAACAAAATTAAAACACAAACAAACTTAATCAAATTTACCCGTTGCCCTGCCGCGTTGAACGCAAAAGTACTAATTTCACAGGAGTGAGAAGTTAGTATTTGCGCACACTGTATTTTTTCCACGACCACCATCCAGAAATCAAACAAATGACTTTAATGAACATGGTACCTTTTAATGAGCACTTTTTCTAACATGACGAATGGCAGTGAAAATGATTACAATTTCAATTTTAACTTTTCTTGCATGGAATTTTTCACTTACAATCATACTGAGTTGTAAAATGGGAACGGTTAGGTATAGATCTTTATCCCTGGTGTTGGTGAAGAAGAAGATGTTGAGAAAACAGAAGCTTGCAGCTTTTAGTTGCTTAAGCGTGATTTAGTTAGTAGCGCATCATCTGAACACCTTATCACTATAAGTTGTAAACATATGTGTAGTTTTCGATTGATATGAGACTTTATGAACATCCTGTATTTCTTAAATAATCCAAATGTTTGTCAATTGTATATATACCGCCTGAAGCAACGATTCACTTAAAAAATGAATAACAACCTGTACGGGAAAAGTTTGATTTAGTACCTTTCAATTTTCTAAGTTGTAAATATGAATATTAAACGAAACATAACAAGATGGTACATTTTATAGTTCTATTTATTAGTCATCAATCAAATGTTCATATTGCAAACTATAATTTTTCATTTTGTGTTCGTTAGTTATTACTTTCATTGAACAATAATGGAAATGGGAGGGATCAAACTTGACAGGTATAAATTATAATCATATGAATGATACTGGAATTTAAAAAGTTACGTTAGGCATTCTTTTTTTCACTGTGTGACTAGAGGTCTATCGGAGGAACTATGAATTTTAAATCTATTTAGACAAGTTTATACCAAATATACAGAAATCCGTTGAAAATGATAAAACTTGCGCTAGCGTGGCGAAACATTACATTAAATACCTACATTACCGTAGTCCTGAGGGACCCAGCGGCAGACGACTAACATTTTGATACCTAAATTCTGCCTAACGGTAGCCTGGAGTTAATTTTTTTTATTCCGTCCGAGTACCGAGTTTAGTTTACTGTCAGGCTTACCAACCCTGTTTGATACCTGCTCTATTCAGCCGTTTGAATGGTTGGTGTTGTATATCTGTCCCAAGCTGCCCCATTTTGGGTCGCCCATCTAGAACAAGCTAAATGCATGAACCAACATTTTTGCCGTGTCAATATAAAGGAAATATTTTTTCCTCCTACCCCTATAGAAAGTACACACTTTCCTCCCTCAAATCAGGAAGGAAAGTATTTTTCCTCCCCCTTATTTCAAGTAAGTTGTAAATGATGAAACTTGAGAATTCATTATATTCATATTGTTTCCATAATTTCTAGAACATCCTGTATATCCTGTTTTTTGGTGGAAATCAAACATTAATGTTATTTCAACGTAGTTCTTCAATACAAATTTCAACTTCAGGAATCTTACATATTATACGTTTTTTGAGTTCAGAATAAGAAAAGCATAGTATGCTGTGGCTCACTGACAGTAAACACGGCGATTGACTTTTGAGGTGCAAAGTCGCTACATTCATTAAACTTAGTTGAATTTTTGAAAAATGGAGAGCGATTCAAGTGATTTTGAATTTCCAAATACACCACCTAATATTAAGGAACAAGCTAACATAGCGTCATTAACCTACCACAAAAATCTAAAGACATGTATGAAAACCAATATGCACAATATAAGCAATGGGCTGAAGACAACAAGATACATAAATATTCAGAGAATGTTTTACTGGCATATTTTTCACTTCAAGGAAAATCATTAAAAGCTTCAACACTTTGGTCTAAATATTCAATTCTATGCATAATGATACAAATGAACCTTTAGACTGTTTTGTGGGTTAAACTGTTTTGTGTTCCTAGCATAGAAAGACATTTCCTTTCTATTCTGTTACAGAGTTCACGTTTAGAATTGTCACCTAATTATGGAGGTTGTCTGTAATAAGACCGTAGTAGGTAGTACAACCCCGTAATGTTCTATATACATACAGGTATTAACAATAAACAATAAAGCATTCAACGCGTTTTGGAATAATTCCATTCTTCAATAATAATTTTCTATTATCAACCTAGGTCAATGATGGACAAATTCAAATATTTTAAGAATTTAGGGATAGTAGTTCAACAAAAACTTGTGCAACATAATTTTGTATAATCTCTGATTCTTTAAGCGCACTGTCAAATTTGAAGGAATTGTATCCAACACATCCCATTCAACAACAAATCAGGACAAAACTGTACGAATTACAACAAAATGGTAAGAATATATCCTTACTATGGGTACCGTCACATATGGCAATATCAGGGAATGAAGAAGTTGACCGCCTAGCTTGTCAATATCCAACTATAAATGCACCTATGCTAGAAAATCCACATATAGATCACAAAACCCCAATCAAAACGTTGATAGATCAACAATGGCAGTCTATTTGGCATAAAACAAATGACAAATTAGAAGAAATCAAACCACAAGTTACAACAGTTCTCCCTACTTCCTACAAAAGAAGAGACCAGGTTATACTGAATAGACTGCGTATCGGGCAAACACACTTAACACACCAACACCAACACCTCATGAAAAAAGAATCCGCACCCACCTGTCAAAATTGTCACACAGTGATCACAGTGAAACACATCTTACTGGAATGTCCAATGTATGACACAGCAAGAAAAACTCACAAGTTAAGTTCCAACCTAAAAAGTATACTTTCATCAAATGAAAATTAAGTTCTTGGCTATCTAAAAGACATTAAACTAAAATCGAAAATTTAGAAAAACTGATATAATTATTTATACATTTTATTCTTATACAATGAAATTGTAAAAATGTAACTATTACTATAAAATTGTATTGTCACCCCCGCTAATAGAAGTTGATGCGGGGTAAATAAATGTTTTTTGAAATAAAAAAAAAGAATAATAATTTTGTGAACCCAGGAGATTGTCTTTAACATATTTGCTGCTTGAAATTACCTATCAAGATGAAATTATTTGAATAAAAATGTCATTATTAGGTTAAAATTCGCGCTCAACCACAAATGACTGATGACATAACGAGTACGTTAATGACACAGAATACACCATCCCAATAGAAGCGAAGCTGGTGCTATTTTACAATTCATTTTCTGAGTGCGCATGTCTGACAGTCGTCATTTTAAGCCCGTTATCTGTCAATGACATGTGATTTTATTGTTCACCAAAGAATTTTCTTTGTTGTAAGCTTTTTAATTATGTACATATTTTTTTGTATTTTGAACGATAAAATTTGTTTACAAAATTACATTTATCAGTTATGGCGCCAAAAACTTGTGCAATTCGTGGCTGTCATTCAAGTGATGGATGAATAATTGGAAAACACAACAAAACTTCGATATCTATGGTGAAAGTTTACTGTCGCTTCTTTTTTTATAACTTTGTTGTCACAGATATCAGTAGATTTTCTCTGGGTGTAAAATTTAATTCAGAATCTGGTGAAGTGTAACTTTTAAATACGTCCCTAACTCAAAATCCAAAAAATGTAACCAATCCCTGTCTCCTACAAAACCTCTCCAAGGAAATTATATCTAAATACCCCCAAACCCTGCAAATCTATACAGATGCTTTAAAAAATCACAATGGAGTTGCAGCAGCTTACATCTGTGGAAATAACAAATCTGCCATCCGACTACCGAATCAATGTAGTATATTCACGGGAGAAACCACTGCAATTCTGGAAGCCCTAAAAATGTGCAAAGACTCTACAGCAACCAAGTTTCTCATCATAACAGATTCACAGAGTGCGCTACTTGGCTTAAAACAACTTTACCCTTCACATCTCATTCTCATACGAATCAAAAGTGAAATGGAAATAATACGCCTCGCCCAAAAGAAAGTTTCATTTCTGTGGGTTCCATCTCATTCTGGTATAAAAGGAAACGAAGAAGTCGATCAACTCTCAGTAGATACATCTAATCAAGAGGCACCTTACATTAAAAAAATTCCCTACACTGACCATATAAATCCAATCAAAAAACATATAAGTATTTAATTCTTGGCAAGTAATATGGAACCATACGACATCCAAACTGAAAGAAGTTAAGCCACAAGTCGGATTATTTCTATCAATACCAGAAAAACGCAGAGACCAAGTTGTCTTAACCCGCCTGCGAATAGGACACACACTACTTACACATCAACATCTCCTCAACAAAGAACAAGCACCAGAATGTATACATTGCCATGTTCCTCTTTCTATAAAACATATCATCTTAGAGTGTCCCGAATATTCCAGATATAGAAGACAGAACAATATAAGTGCGGTGTTTAAGGATGTGCTCACCAAAGACACAAGTGCTTTAATTAAATATTTCAAAGACATTTATTTGTATAACAAAATTTAAAAATTATCTATAACACAAATACAACACATACTACTTGTGTAAGTCCTCCCGCTAATAACTCTTAGTAGTTGATGCGGGTATGTTTGTATTAAAAAAAAAACTTTTAAATATATAAAAAAAAAGGTAGAACGTGTCGCGGGACACACGGTAGGAACTTTAGTTCCTTTTAAGCAAAAGTTATGTAATACATCTGACGTTATAGATAAACAATTTGCATATTCTTTGATGGTTGAGTAGTAAGCACACCAGACTCTCACGCGGTAGACCCGGGTTCGATTCCCCGCGAGGAATTTTTTTTTATTGTTAATTTTATTTTTAAATAATCATTCTGCTTGATATTAATAACGACAACAGGTAGACGTTTAAAATATTTAGCAGAATATTCATTATTATAGATAATGGTACGGTACCCTTCATGAGGGAGTCCGACTGGCAACATCTACTTATAACAGCATCGTATATTTAAAAAATGAAACCGTAGCATTATACAAATTGGTCGTTCAAGAACTGTATGTTTACCACAAAATTAGTGGAAACATAAAATTGAATTGTAAAATTTTTAATTTGAAGTTAGGTATATTACAGTTTATAGAAATTTTTATTTTCTAGATTTTTTCCTAAGTGGGTCGTAGGAAAAATATGCTGCTCGACTCGTGTGGATTGTCCATATCGCACGAGGACGAAGATGGAGCACTCCGCCTACGGCGTCGTGCTCCATCTTCGTCCTCGTGCGATATGGCCATCATATCCACACTAGCTGCACAAACTACAATTTCTTTCAAAATATGCCCTTTTACATTTAAAAACTACCTGCCAAATGTCAAATCAATGTATCCATCCATTTTAAAGTTATCGAATTGAAACATTCAAGTTTTCAAAATTTCAACACCCTGTATTTCGAAAAGTAGCCAGACCCCTTAATCGCGCAAAAAAAATTATGGAAATAATAGTAAAAATTTATCCGAACAAATTCAAGTAGATCACTAGCACTGCGAATACCAGCTTTGCATTGAATTTCAATATAGCATCGGTGGTTCAGTGGTTAGAATGCTCGCATTGCACGCGGGCGGCCCAGGTTCGAATCCCGGCAGGAGCATATTTATTATTATGAATCGCTGCTTTGTAAACGAGAGAGAGACTAAGGAGGCACAAGCACGCAAGCAAGACACATAACGAAGCAACGTAACATAACGCAGCGTAACGTAACGCGTAACGGTCAGATCTTTTGCGTCGCGACCCCTGGTCGCTCAAACATAACCTGGCGTAAAGAACTAAAGTTCCAAAAAATTTCTTATCATTCACTGAAATTCTTTCTATTGTGAACTGATATTATAAATATATCTACATATAGTGCTACATAAAAACATACTTACACATATAATTTCGATAACATTATGGTTAAACAATAGCTCATTATTTTTAATAATGGATGGTACCTACTCCAAAAACAGAAGCTAAAACTTATATTTATATATTTTTCACAATATTTGTTGAGCTGTTGAATTAACTTAAACAATTCATAAATTGAGTTGAACAATTAAAACTTTGTCGAAACAAGTCATAAAAATAAACAATTATTATTTGAGATTCTTTGGTTTCACTTTTTTGCGTGTAGTTATCTGTCAACGTCAGTTTGAAGGTCACGAAATTTGGCCCCAAAACATCAAAGGATTTACGCCGGCTTTCGTTTCTTGTTTAGCTGGTGTATTCTGTGTTAATGATATATCGAAAACTGACAGTGTACTTGTACTAAGTCAGACGACGGGGTAAACACTTTTCTTTGTACGTTTGTGAATTATTTTCAATTTTTGTCCTAAATTTGGCTACTAGTGGAAAAAATTGTTCATGCACCATGGTGGTGAAGACGTTTATAAGCCTCTCTTTTTTCTGCGCCATCAATAATAATAGTGTTCACTACCTTGGTGTATAATATATCTACTATTTAGCATCTTCACATTATAATATCATCCAAAATTTTCGTGATACAATGAATGAGGTGGGATTTCTCATATTTCTCAATCAATGAAGCTATCAGTAAACTGGGATAATCAGTATTGGGATATTCCATAGTATCTAATGTAGCTTAGAAAAGTTGTTCTTGTATTAAATCACCAAAATAAAAAATACTAAAGTCTTAGAGATTCATATGAGTGTTTTTTTATTATATGTCTCAGCTTTATATGAAACGATCTATAGAGTACAAAATATTTATTTACTGAAATAGGAATAAAGTCGTAAACGTAACTGGAAACTGTCTCCAATATAAAAATATAAAATCAAATTTCCTTCTATAAAATGGCAAGTTTTACGATCCGTAATTGAGTTCGAAAAACCTCTAAGTAGTGACTGACGCCCTACATCAAAATTATTCATTTGTAAATAATCGTTTTTCCTTTCTTCCTCGTTATAAAAAAATATAATGGGGTAATAAAATCGGGTTAAAAAGTGAGTAGCACATTATAAACAAGTTTTAACGATTTGTTATAATTTGAAACATGTTTTTTGCTGTCACTAATTTATTTCAACGTTTGGAAAATTTTATTTAAACATAATGTTTTTCTACAAGAAAAAAACGGAAAAGGGGCTGCTCTGTTCTCTTCCCAGTCGCCGCAAAGTCCCTTTGACGGAAGCTCGACATAACATAAGTTTGAATAAAAAAAACTTCACTAACAGAAGTGTAATCCAATATCTTTCGTGGCATATAGTAAAATAAGTATTTGCTCCTTTTTTAGTGTAATTTCCAAAAACTTTGTAGTGCCTTGTAATAGCAATTATTCATATTATCTTTAACATCCATTAATAAATAAAGAAGAATCCGTTTGCAGGTTGTCTATTGTTAGGATTAGATTAAATATGATGAGGTGACCTATCGACCTATATTCCACTGCGATCTATATTGTGGTCTTCTGAATCTAGATTACATTCTCCAGCCCGACTTTCCTTAAGTAGTTAATTAGTCTCGAGACTGGATCTTCCATGTAATTTCTTGTCGGTGGCCGAGTACAAGAAACCGCACATTCGCAAGGCAATCGCAATGACATAGCATGTACTCAGCAGTTTCCTCCTCTAAGAGACATAGTCTGCACATGCTGTCAACCCCATCAGCTTTGCGTGCCTGTTAAGCTTACAGTTCTCTATGAACATACCTACCACGGCTTTGACAATTTTCTTGTCTTTGCTTATTAGGTCTGCCGTGAAAGTTGACAAAACTCCTCTAATGAACTGTTTAACCTGTCTCTGTTCTGGTGAGATTACCCATTATTCTAGAGATTCCTGTGTTTGTCTCCCACTTCCTTGTCCTTGTGGCCATATTCATTGTTGACTTTGCGACGCCCCAAAAGGGTTCCGGTCCAATGAATGGCATTAATGAGCCTTGTAAGTCTGTTTCATCCACCATCCACCTCATTGATTTATTCTTAGTGATCTGAAAAGTGTACAGAAAGCGAGTGAACTTCATGCACTTTTAAAAATATCGCCCGAAAAAGTGTACAGAAAGCGAAAGGTTCCTTTATAGCCTTCTTTATCTCAGCATAGTTATTTGGAACTTATCATTGAAGCTATTTTTCGTTGCCGTTGCGTCAAGCGTCGATGGGTTGCCTCATTAATTTATTCTTAGTGATCCGAACCTTTTTTTTAGGAGTGTATTGCATTTGCAGCATCTGACTCCGATACCTGGTATAGTGTAACTATTGTTAATGTGATGACCCATATTTTTAATCCCTTTGAAGGAAAAAGCCACCCAATGAAGTACACAAATTTTTTTTATAAATTCGAATATTGTGAATTAATGCTTTTCAAATGTAATTTAAATTAATATAGTGGATTAAAATTAACCTGCATAAAATATGTAATACAATTCAAGGTCATCACATTGACATTAGATACACTATAACCACCTTCAATTTTCTATCGCCGGGAAGGGAAAAAATGATAGGAAGACACATGGATAGTGTTTAAAACGTCTGAATAGGAGAAAAGAAGCAAATGACATTGATTAAATAAGTGAAGAGAAAATTCTTGCAGCGAATATATTAATAACCACAAATCTTATTATTGAAAAAAAAAACCAGTTCCACCAGTACACATCGACTCGATTTCGTAGATAGTCGAGTTTAAGACTTGAATTCTGAAACGTGCGATCGTAAAAACCCCATAAAAACCGATCTAGTATAACGCATCCTAATGACTAAGTTATATTACCGAGGATGCATTGTGCAAGGGAGCTTGCAATATTTTCATGGGTTATAATTCATTTAAGCAAAAAACGGTCATTAAAAAGTATAGTGTTCAAGCCGACGTTTTTAGTAATAAAATATGCTGTAACTGCTTTAAATGGTTTAAAAGTAAGTATACCACTAAAGTGTAAGAGCAGCAATCAAAGAAACTTTAAGGATGTTCGCGTACTTCAAGAGAGCTTTTTGAGAATGTAAAGCTCTCGCTCTTAGAACATAAATTATGTGGATGGCAGATAGAAATAAACTATATAAAGTATGTTTTTTTTATAGAAAATATGTTTACGCGTGTCTTTAGTTTTAAGGGAAATGATAATGAACCTGAATTTTGCGTGGAGAAGAAACAGTGGCGTAGCGTGAGTTTACGCTGCCTGTCCCCCTTCCCTAATTTGAATTATCCATACAAATATCTATGAGAACAAATTACATAGGGAATCCACAGGAAGTTGAGATAATAAGTGTTATTGTTTTCTTTGATTGAATGAACTAGTAGTTACTGATTCACATTCAACTTGCGGCCGGTCGGCCTCTAGCCAGGTGTTGCAATTTCGGTATTAGACTCCGTTTCACGCAAGAAGAACCACTTGGAGTTGCAGTCTTATGGGCGAGCTTATTGGAGCGGGTAAATATATAACAAGGCTCCACCCACCACCTCAAATTTAGTAGTTGAGGTGCGCATGAGTCCAAGCAGCTTTTAACCTTCTATTCGATGTATCTGAATGTGAGCTGATTAGCGCAGTTGGTAGGGTATTGAGATTACAAGTCAGGGGTCGTAGATTCGAAACCAGGTTAGGTGCTTGGTTTTTTTGTTTTTTTTTTAGTTTCTTATTTCTCATTTTCTGATATTTCTATACATAGTTACACTTTGATCAACCGGGTTTGGGCCTGGGTTTTCTTGTTTTTTTTAGTTTTTTATTTCTTATTTTCTGATATTTCTATACATATTTACACTTTGATCAACCGGGTTTGGGCCTGGGCTTTCTTGTTTTTTTTTAGTTTTTTATTTCTTATTTTCTGATATTTCTATACATAGTTACACTTTGATCAACCGGGTTTGGGCCTGGGTTTTCTTGTTTTTTTTTTTTATTTAAATGTAGTGCAGAATCTCTCGCCATTAATCCAATTACGGCGACATAATGAACAAGACCGATTCTGATTTCTGCGCAAGACAGTTGGCAAACTTCAAGTAGCTTCTTCTTATGTGAAACGGAATCTACATGTCTTGTGGTCAAGGTCAAACCATCGTAAGGTCGCTAATGGCAAAGCGTTGAATACAGCGATGTATTTCAAGATTATGATGGTTAAAGCATGCGCCATATACTTAGTAGGGTTATAAATTTTATGTGGAATACAAATTATTTGATATTTTTTC
>CAJUYG010005398.1:2363-14003 GCA_910591675.1 Galerucella calmariensis | reverse complement strand
CTGACTTTTTCTTCAAGAAATTTTGACAGGAATGTCAAAATTTCCTATAGTTCATTTAAAAACCAGGAGGAGTAATTTGAAAAGCCTCACTCACACCACTAAAAGTTACCAGATTAGTTACTAAAGGGTGTGCTCCGAAAACGTAGTTAACAGTTGTGTTCCAAATATATTAAGTATGCCTTGTCAGCAAAGATATTAGTCATACGTCGATTTCTGCTCTGATCTGCAGTATATTTTTCAGATGTACCTACGCATTAAACAAAATGTAAGACTTTTTCTTGTTTCGTTTCTCAATCAAACATAAGAAGATTCAGATTCACATCGACAACAAACAAATTATGGTCATTGTTGATGGTGGAGAGTTACAGATAGTCAAGTTACTTTAATTATATTTATTACAATTAAATTGAGAAGTATATGACAATTGATAAGATGTTCTGGCAATCAAAATACTACAAAATTAATAGCATTGTAGAGCAATATGCAGTATTAATTTAAACATTTCCAACAGTTATCTTTATGTTGCCGGATTAAGTGTAATAAACCACTTTTCAAATACTTCTGAAATACCTTCTTCCTTCTTTTTTACTTCAAAAACCCATAATGTATTTTCTACCAAACCCATTCTTTTCTATATTGTTTTATATCTTCCATGGCATGTTCTTCCGAGGAACTTTGACGATTTCTTCCCAAATATGTATATAACAAATAAATAGTACCTACATTTGACTCGTCAAAAGGTGACGCAGATAAATTTAATTTGTTTCAAGAAAGTCTGAACGTTTCTTTGAAGCTTGCAAAATTTTGTCCAGCACAGATAACATTTTTGTTCTTCTAACGACATTTTTTATTCACTCATCACAATTTTTCAAAAGTCCTGGTATTCCACCAATATTTTCTGCACTATATAATGTTCCTCTACTTCAGTATTCCCTTAATACTTGCTAAACCGACTTCACTACTTGAAAAAAATGTAAAGTAATAATGTACCCACTGCTTGAGAACACTTTTGGTTTTTCATCCAATATTTATTTATTCATCTGTCAGAACTATCAAAAATGAAAACTATCAGCTGATGTCAATTTTAAAAAGTGTTGTGTGAAACTGGGCTGAATCTGACCAATCAGAGGTCTACAGAATTGCCAACTTAAATTCAAATCACTCCTCCTGGTTTTCAAATGATGTATAGCGATTTGCGGAAAATACTATTAATATCAATTTTTATGGTTAGTAAAACAAAAATAACACTTAACTATTCTATCTTCAACATAATTTTATTCAAAATAATAAATAATAATTAAATTCGTACAATTTTGTATGGTCAAACCCAGTCATTTCTTACCAGTAAATTTTCTGTTATATTGATTGTAGAAGTTGAGGGTTGATTCATATACATTTCTGTCTCCATTTCAGTGAGTTGACTGCTTTTTAATATAGTTGACCATTTTATTAGCAGCGTTTATTTTATTGCTAATATACTCCTCAACGTATCCTTTTGCTACGGTACTGGATTGTCATCCTCCATGGCGCTTTATGATATCCTCTGCATTCACTGATATTGTTGCCGAACAACCTCTGAAGCAGTGACCCGTATATAGATGGGGGTTATTGTCTATGCCTTGCTACCGAATTTGTTAGTGCCAACTACCTGTCTCGTACATTTTCCGTGCTGGTAATTTGAAAAAAAAAAGTTTTTATGGGAAATCGATCGGTCGAGGAGCAGCATATGTTCTTTATATAATATAAAAATTTCCAGTTACAGTGAACTTTCTTGGTCTTTTTTGTTTTCGTGTTATCCAATCCTACCAGTGGAGCCGAATTTAAATCCTTTAAATTATTGATATTCAAATTCCATAACTCCTTTCGACAACATGCCTCTGCTACGCCAGTAGCCTGCAAATAAAAATATCAAGATACAAAATTGGAATTTCACTCAAAAAATCTGGTCATACCAGAATCCCAACCCGGGCCTGAGTATAAAGCGGATACGCAATCCAGTGCACCACAGACTTACGAATTTAAATTTTGTTCAAAAGTATAAAATAGATTTATCTATAGAATTTGAAAAAAAAATTCAATAAATTATCCTAGTAAGTACTAAAACAAGTCTGATTAAACTGGAGTTTCTATGCTATTTAAAAAAGAGAAGATTTTCAAAAATATCAAGAACCTAAAAGGAACTAGAATTTCCATTGCACATGATCAAACCAAACTACAATTAGCAGAGACCAAAATTTTAAGAACACACCTGTATCTTGCCAAACAAAACAACGAACCAAACTGCTACTTTGAGGGTGGAAAGCTTCATGTAAATGGGACTTCATATCATCCATCACAACTAACGGACCCAGCTGAAGAAGAAAGCGATAAAACGCACACTTCCAGCAGCGATCCTGGAACACCTGTTCACCATCAATCAACCAAAACACCAGAAATAGAAGAAAAAGAACGTCGAGACCGAAATCGACAAGACAAAGAAGCAGTAAATCAAAAACTAGAAAAACCACACGCAACCAAAGACAAGAAGAACTTTTCAAAAGTAGCCTCAAACGGAAAACCAGATCCAAATTTCCATTACAGGACCAGGAACAATTCATCCTCAAGTTTGAAAAAATAATAACTTCATCTTTTCTCTTCACTGTTGTATGCACTGTTTTCTTCTTAATCTTTCTCTTGGAGGGACTATGGTTAAGATCATACTCTCTTAATAGTTAGAAGCAAAGTTATATTTTTGTTATTTTTTAATATTGTTTCAAGCGATCTCATATTATCAGTTTGTCCCCAGTTTCATAATGGATCCTTACATTAGGGATGTGAATTGTGAACCTTTCAATACTTTAGAGATGAAGTCAACAAATGAAATTAATAATATTTACAACAATATAAATGGTCAGAAATTCACTATTTTTCATCAAAATATATGTAGTTTAAACAAAAACCTGGATAAATTGAAAATATTTTTACATCAACTTTCATTTTCCTATGATTGCATAGTTTTGAGTGAAACTTTCACAGTGCATGACTATAGCTTGTTTCAGCTTGAAAACTACGACTTACTATATAGTGAAGGTAATATAAACAAAATGATGGAGTTATAGTTTTTATTAAAAATAGATTCGAATATAAGTATAATGTGATATCTATAGGAATGTGTCGTGTCATACAAGTAATATTAAAAACGAAAAATAATAATCAAATGGCTATAACCTCGATATATAAGCCTCCACCAGTTTATGATGATGAATTTCTCCTTAATCTTGAGACATACCTGGAAGGAGCAAGTAAATTAAAAATTACGGAGCACATTTTAATCGGGGATATAAATATCAATTTGAAATTGACTAGCGACAATGTTTCCAATTATTTGATTATTATGGAAGAATACGGCTTTTGTTCTCTAATAAATAAGCTCACTAGAGTTTGCGGTTTGTCTAAAAGTTGCATTGATCACATTTTTTATAGAAGCAGGAATAACAACGTGGATAATTGCATAGCATCTGTATATGACACTTTTATAAGTGATCATAGGGGGATTTTTGCATTCATTCCATCATATCCAACAATAAAATCTCAAAAGGAGCACACTATTAAACACGTAAACTACAACAAACTGAAACAAGACTTGCACAAACATGATTGGACCGAATATAAAAACTATATTGACGTAGATCAAAAGGCAACTTATTTAATAGAAACGCTAAGCTCATACATTTCATCTAACACAATTGCGACGAAAGTGAATCGTGGGTTCATTGAAAGAAAAAAATGGATTACAAGGGGTATAATAACTTCTATTCAGAGAAGGAATAAACTCTACAGGAAACTTTCTAGAGAGCCCGGTAATATCGAAATAAAAACAGAGTACTTAAATTACAGGAGAATTGTCGATAAAACTATTAAGGCGGCAAAGTTAAATTATTACTCAAAGCGAATAACAGAACGTGAAAATAGTCCCAAGAAATTGTGGACTCTGATAAAGGGTTGTAATAATAATCAAAATGAAGATAAAATAGAAGAAATAGTCACAGAGGATGGAACCACAGTCAAGGAACCTATACATATAGCACAAAAATTTAACGACTTTTTCTCTGACGTTGGAGAAAAATTAGCAAGAAAAATAAATAACCCAACTAATCCTGTTTGCAAGAACGATCGTATTCAGATGAATACATCCTTCTTTTTAACGCCTGTAAATATTATAAAAACATTAAAAAACAAGAAGGCACCAGGTATAGACAACATTAAGTCTGAAGCTATCAAAGAAATTGCAGAAATGATCGCTCCAAATTTAGTTGATTTGATCAATTCCATTTTCGAAACGGGGAAGTGTCCAGCAGAATTTAAAAAGGCCATAATAACTCCAATATATAAAAAAGGGGATGAAAAATGTTTATCAAACTACAGACCTATCTCACTAATATCAACAGTTGCAAAAATTTTCGAGAAATCCCTAAAATCTCGGTTAACTGCATATTTAAATAAATATAATATTTTATCAAAATCTCAATTTGGTTTCCGGGAAGGACTTTCAACAAGTGATGCTATAGTAGCCTTGATAAACCAAATCTATTACTCGCTGGATGCAACTAAGCCTTCAATTTGCGTGTTCCTGGATCTTGCCAAGGCATTTGACACCGTATCTCATAGTCAGCTCTTGGTGACCTTGGAGGATATAGGAATTCACGGAGTTCCATTGAACTTATTTGAAAGTTACTTAAGTGACAGAGAACAAGCTGTTAAAATAGAAACTTGTATTAGCCCTGATAGGAGAATCAAATTTGGAGTACCTCAGGGCACAGTTCTGGGACCAACCCTATTCTTAATATACATTAATAACTTGTTTTCTCTAAAAACTAAAGGAAACATCATCGGATTCGCTGACGATACGGCGATATTTTACCAGGGTAATACGTGGCAAGAGCTGAAGGAAGAAATAGAGACAGATTTCAACAATATTTCTGAATGGTTTGACTGTAGGCAGCTGACTATTAATTTTGAAAAGACGTTGTTTGTCCCATTCTGTAGTTATAAAAATAAGTTACCCCAATTTACCGAGTTGACAATAGACAAGTCAAGGAAAAAAATAATAAAATTGAAGAAAAGTATTAAATATCTAGGAGTAATCATAGATGCCCACCTTAGATGGGACTTACATATAAATAACATTGCAAACAACTTAAGACCACTATTATATAAAATCAAATATATGAGAACTATCTTGAAACCTGTTTATCTAAGAGAAGTGTACCATGCACTTGTTGAATCCAGAATTAACTACGCAATATTATGCTGGGGTTCTGCATCATAAACACACCTAAAAAAATTAGAAGTTATTCAAAGAAGATTTTTAAAAATAATTTATAAAAAAACGAATACTTACCCAACTAACTCTCTATTCTCAGAAACATCTTTATTGGATATTAGACAAACATATTTTTACAATGTCTTTATATTCATTTATAAGAATAAATCATCACTACTCCAAAAAATCGATCATAATTACAACACCCGATACAGACTTGAAGAAAATATAGAAATTTCTTTAAAAAACAAAACCATTGGACAAAAATCATTGAAATTTCTAAGGACCATAATTTACAACTTTTTACCAACCAGATATAAAAATTATTTATTAGAAATTAATTCAATAGGTCTTTTCAAATCATTTATCTTACAAGTTGAAAGGTCTACTATTCACTCCCTGATTGAGAGAGATATTTTAAATTTAAATTATGTAACTAAATTTAAGTATGTAACTAAAAAAAAAGAGACACACGTTGGGAACAGTAAAGGAATACTCAATTGGACAAAAAAGTGTAATGCATATATAAGCAAGTTGAAATGGACAAAATGTATTTGAAACGTGAATTAAAAAAGAGAACGCTCACGCGCAACCTGTAAAGGTCTTAAGCGAGTTGTAGTGTAAGTTTGTTTGATTTCTGTTGTAATTTGTATTGTATCCGCTTCACCATTTTTGTCGTGATAATTCTCTTGTTATACATGTTGTTTATTGTCTTTGCTCGTGAATAAAGTACTTTATATGAATAAATACTTATAATAGGAAAAAAATCATATTTATACATTCCAATACTATTTCAAATGATCTCTTAAATATTGTCAATAGATATACTTTTATTCATAAGTTTCCTATACCACAAACAAGTATTTCCTATACTTCCGTGGATATTTAGTTTATTCGCATGATATTGTTTTATCTTATATGTGTATTGTCAAATACTATGTATATTTTTTTTTCCAGAATAAACTTATTATTATTATTATTATTATCCACTATACTTCGTCCCTACTAATTACAAAGTCTATATTGAAGTAAAAAATAAATAAATAAATTATAACAATAGTTCCTTTCGAATAAATGTACCTTTATTAGTATATATGCCTCATCTGCAGCTTCGTTTGAAAATTTCTGCAATTGGTCTGCTGTCAAAATTGTGGATGTAATTGTCGGACATTCTTTCCAAAAATGAACGTAATTTTGGACTCGTGGATATATCAATGTTATTTTTTATACTGATAATACTTCCGCAACATTGAATATTGTGAGTGGGCAAACTGCCGTGAGAAATAATATTTCTCACAGTATGAGCAATATTTTGAAAATTAAGTAAGGTATGAGAAATACGTCACTTTTCATAGCAGTGCAGAAAAATACTTCTGCCTACCCTAGGTTCAGTCGAAAAATCTGAATTTAAGTTTTAAATATCAGATCCAATGCACGAAAAAATCTCAGCTACTGACAGGCAACTTATAGGCTCCCAGTACCCAATAATTATTTACTAGTATTTATTAGGTATGTACTGTACTGAATTCTATATAAAAAAAATTGAATTCAATATCCCCTTATTATATCTACCTATAATTTAATAAAGCTAAGTATAATTACAAACAAATTGGAACTAGTGCGTGAAGTGAAGTCTTACGCATTCTGATGTACGTACTTTACGCACGGTACTAAACAAAAGGATTTTATTGCTAAGAATTACGTGAAATTAATCATTGGAAAAACAATATTTCTCTCATCGAGACAAATGTTCTTTTCAATCGCTTCATTCTTATCTCAAACCTCATAAGTAATCGTTTATGTTTCAAATACATAGATAACCTGTAACTGTGGAAATAACTTCGTAAGACAAGGCTATTGTTTGAGTACCAATAATTTATATTTAAAAAATGTAGGGCAAAGCCCTATCGTAGTAGAAAGCCTCTCCTTGGGACCAATTATACAATCAGCAAACAAGGCAGCATCCTACGAGTGCTTCTAGATAACGCAAGCAAATTTTCGTATGATAAAATGTTTACCATCGAATAGGGTATTATCAAGTTCACCACAGTCTTGGGTTAGTTACATAGGGAGTCATGTAATAGGTCCCTAGTCACTCCTCTCCCACAAAACGTCCGTACTCATCAAGAGTTCACTCATTTTACAGCGCCCGTATTTCAACGTACAAATTTGTTTATGGAAATCTTGTTTCGTGATAATAAATCTTCATTCTAATTGGGCTTTCACTGGGTAAGATAAAAATTGAATTATTACTTAAGATGTACCGGGTGGTCCAATAAGCCGATCTTTCGGCTATAAAGCAGAAACTATTCATGTTATAACTTTAGGAGAAAAAATTCCTTAGGAAAAGTGGACAAGAGAAATTGCTGGAAATTACTTTCAAGTTTCTAGGTTAACTGATAGGGGGCGTAACCTGTCAAGTAAAAATTTAAAAACCAGTTTTTTGTGAAATATGCCAAATTATACCCAGTGTTCAATAAGTAAACTAAACAAAGGCCTAAATTTCGCACAAATTTGTTCAAGTACTTTTGTTTTCTCGGAAAATGTTCAATGGAAACACCTAATTATTGTGAATTATAATGGAACAGGATTAAATTCTCAACAAAATGGCGCAAACCGCATGTTGATAGCTATTGTCGGAGTCAAGATATAAATAAAAAAGCATAAGTATAGTGTTGACTCACTCTGTATTATAACTTAAAATTAAATATGTAACAGAAAGATCATTTCATTAAGACTTAATGTCCAATTAAATGCTGCTTCAATCTCAGGTTACTGCAATTTATTGTTAAATCAGCTAGAAGAACAACCGCATATCATGTCAAAAATTTTGTGGGCAGACGAGGCTACGCTTAATAGTGCGGGTAGTGTTAATCTGCATAATAAGCATTATTGGTCTGAAGAAAATCCGCACTGGGTAGAGGAAATGCAGCTTCAAGGTAGATGGAGTCCTAATGTTTGGTGTGGTATAGTTGACGGAAAGATGACAGGTTCATATTTCTTGGAACTTCAAATGGTGATACATATTTGGATCTTCTGGATAATTGGTTGTCTGTTTTATTGAAAGATATTTCCTTACTAACATGAGATATGATATTACAGCATGACGGGTGTCCTGCGCACTTTTCCAGACGAGTTAGAGATTATTTGAATTTGAGTTATTCAAATGGATGAATAGGAAGGGTAAGTATATTTTCAGGGCCAGCTAGATCTCCAGACTTAACATGTATGGACTTTTATCTGTGGGGAAGATTGGAGGATTTAGCATACCAAACTCACCAACCACGCGAGACGACATGCAACAGCGCGTTAGAAACGCTATAAATAGTATATCAACAGCTGAAATTCAAGCAACATATATGTCAAAGCGTGCTAGATTACATATTTGTGTGTAAAACGATTTAAAATAATTTGAACATTCAATTGGACAACAAGTTTTAATGACCAAGATATCTGTATAATCTTTCTTTCCCATATTTAATTTTAAGTTATAATACAGGGTGTCAATACTATACTCACTTATGTTTATGCGTTTTTATTTATATCTCGAGTTCGACAGAAGCTATCAACATGCGGTTTGCGCCGTTTTGTTGAGAATTTAATCCAGTTCCATCATAATTCACAATAATTAGGTGTTTCTATTAAACATTCTTTGAGAAAACAAATTTTAATTTTTTTCATTCGAAAGTACCCTCTACCTATGACAGTTAAAACTAAATGCCATTGTTTTATAATAGATGTGATTAATTCATCTACACTCTTTCTATTGACACTAATTTCGTTAAAATCGGTCAATTCAAACCAAAGTTATAGGTATTTATCCAAAAATACTTTCTCACTTTCCCCCACCCTTTATTTGGAAAAATAGAATAAAAAGTAATTGAACAAATTTGTGCGAAATTCAGGCCTTTTTTCAGTTTACTTAAACACTGGGTATAATTGGGCATATTTAACAAAACTGGTTTTTAAATTTTTCTTTACAAGTTACGCCCCCTAGCGGTTAACCTAAAAACTTGGAAGTAATTTCCAGCAATTTCTCTTGTCCAATTTTCCTAAGGAATTTTTTCCCCAAAGTTATAACATGAATAGTTTCTGATATATAGCCGAGAGATCGGCTTATTGGACCACCCGGTACATACCCAGGAGGATGAGAACTTTATATACATTTATTTCGATCTGGATTCCGATTTACCCTCGATTGGTTGTGGATTGAAGTAATCAGACAAAACCACATTGGTTGACTGTTTTTTCCATATTTTCTAGCTAATACTAGATAATTTTTTTTTCAAGGCACAAGTAAATAATATTACCAAAGTGTATTTGTACCATGAAGTGTTTGAAAGTAACATCGCTACAAGTACGAGAAAAACTCTGAAAATAAGTAATTTCTGGTTATTCAAGATACAGGGTGATAATAAATATTGGTGACGATTGTGTCGAATATTCTGATAGCTTACTAATGAAATTCTTAGTTCACCACTTTTGGATTAGAAAGTTACATCGTGCGTCTGTTCTTTTTTCTCTTATTCTTTTGGTAATCAAACCACAATAATGTTTGTTATTTCGACGTTTCGGTAGCGTTCCAGCTACCGTTGTCAAAATTAACTAGTAATAAAAGCAATAAAATAATTTTTAGTCCCTATCTGACACAACGGAAAAATATGACAACTAGACAATCAATAATATTTTGAAGTTTAAGACTACAAAACTTTGTTGTCAAATTTTATTAAGGTCCATTCATAGTAGATCACACCTCTGGTAAAATGTGAAATAAAATATTTTATCTCATGACATTCTAACAATATGATAGTCTACTAGAAATGGAATCCAGAATTTTTTACCATTTTTGGATATTCCTATCAAAAAAACACCTACAGGGTATGAAACAAGTGTTTATCGTATTGCACACTAATAGGTATTTGAATTTTGAATCAAATCATGCTATAAGCGTTAAAAAAGGGGTAGTAAAATCTTTATACGATAGGGCCAGAATCATTTGTTCTAATGATCATTTCAATTTCATTTCAATCATTTCACAAAGGAGAAAACTCTACTGAAAAATGTTTTAAATGCCAATAATTACCCGGCAGAATTTGTAATTAAAGAAATCAAGAATATAGAGAAAGGCTCATTGTTAATACCCCATAATAATAACAATAATATTAATAATTCAGCTAATATACTTTTTAAAAACTTGACAATACCGTATGTTAGGGGTTTGTCAGAAAGAATTAAGAAAATTGGTAATCAATTTAATATTTGAACCAGCTTTGAATCTAACAATACTTTGAGATCTATTTTAACAAAAATAAAACCAAAAAATGAGGAACAATCTTCAAAAAATTGCATATATCAGATATCTTGTGAATGCGACAAATTCTATTTAGGTGAAACATCTAGACCATTGAAAGTCCGAATGAGTGAACATAAAAAATACATCAAAGATAGGGAGTTCTTTAAGTCAGGTATTTGTAAACATGCTTGGGAAGAGGGGCATAAAATTTAATGGGATTCGACAAAAATAATATTGAAAGAGCCCAATAAAAAAAAGACGAAAAATCAAAAAAGTGCTTCAATACAACTAAATGCAGATAAATGTGTAGCTAGTATTTCAGCCCAATGTAGTCAAATTTGGTTACCAATGTTAAAAAGAGAAATTCCCAATAATCAATTACCTGCGTTATCAGGATAGCATCATAAGTTTTTATCCAGCTTTTCCCATGATTTATCATTGGAATAGTTGTTAATCGATACACACTTCAATACACAAAATCACCAAACTGAGTGATACATGTTTTGAAAACAAAAATTATCGTACACAAAAAAGTAACAACAAACGCGTTTTATTAACAAAATTTCCAAAATAAGCTAAAAAAAAGCGCTATCCCAATAAAAAACGTTCCTGGAACGTACACTTCACTGGATTCCATTTCTAGTAGACTATCATATCGTTAGAATATCACAAAATAAAATATTTCATTCCACATTTCACCAGAGGTGTGATCTACTATGAATGGTCCTTAATAAAATTTGACAACAAAGTTTTGTAGTCTTAAACTTCAAAGTATTATTGATTGTCTAGTTGTCATATTTTTTCGTTGTGTCAGATAGGGACCAAAAATTATTTCATTAATTTTATTACTAGTTAATCTTGACAACGGTAGATGTAACGCTACCGAAACGTCGAGATAAAATAGAAAACATTATGGTGGTTCGATTCCCAAAAGAATGAGAGAAAAAAGTATAAGTGATGCCACAAGGAACTTACAGAAGATATGTGCGTCTGTTCGTAGTAGCAGTAGCAGTAGCAGTAGCAGTAGCAGTAGCAGTAGCAGTAG
>CAJUYG010005397.1:0-11927 GCA_910591675.1 Galerucella calmariensis | reverse complement strand
ATAAATAATTTTTTAAAAACATAATTTGGGCATTCCAAATCATTTCTAACGTGTCAATCCATCGTATGGATATGTAGACAAATAATGGTACACTTATGTATATAATTTATATCTGCACACAGTCTTAACATCTTCTGCTTTCCAATTTCAATGGGAGATACATTTTTTGTCACAACCTCAACTTTGGCAGCACATGCATTACCAGCAATTCTTCCACTGTGCTCTATCACAGTAACGAAAATTTGTGAATTAGAGAACAATACAAGTATAATCGCAGCCACCGACACCCAATTACTCCAATAAAAAGTTTCGTGATTCCATTAGCGCAAACTACATCAAAAATGAAGCCTCAGTTACTGGACATACCATTCCTGTTTAGTATTTCAAAACAGAACAGCGGTCGCGAAACGAAACATGGTTGATCGCAACGAGCTGGTGATTATTTATTCTGCGTCAATAAGCTTTTCGATCGTGAAATAACTGCAAAATTCATTTGCAAAAAATACCAAAAATTAACTACCTCTTAGCTCTTATGAATACCATTGAATTTATAATCTTCCTACCATAGATCTCTCTCAATGAATTTTGATTTTTGAAAACTAGCGTTATAATAATTCATCGCGTTGATTCCAACAAAGTTAATGAAGTAGATTTTGTTCAACCATCCTTTGCCGTTACGTCATACGTCCAGCTTGCTCTCTCATTCATGGAATGGATGAGACGGAATTATGGCGTCATCAACGTATTTCTTATCTAAGGTTGACATAAATTTTATCTGTTACTTTTGACAGTTCAGTTGTCATATTTTGAAAACTATTCTCAACATATGTCATTGATTATAATTTTGAGGTTAAGTGTAAAATAACATTCAACTAATATAAGACATACGCAAAACAGCAGAATACGTCACCGATTAAGTCGTAACGGCAAAGGATGGTTGAACAAACCATAGCAATTTTTGGAGTGATCCATCGTCTTCTAGTTCCGCCGAACGTGCTTAAAATATAGCATAATAACATAGTTTTTTACGATAAAAAGACGATGACGTTGCGAAACAAAATATTGTGATGTAGCCAAGCTGTAGTTTTTTCTTCACTTAAACAGTAAAAAGATTCAATTATTCACATTTTAATATGTAGGAATGATAGCAATAATTAATAATGATGAATACAAATAGGGAATACTATAACTTACGTCGCTTTCAGCAGTAAGCGTGAGAAGCGGGCCCCATTTTGGCATTCTCGTTCAAAATAGCTTGAATAATATGTTACTATCTCTCGACATCCACTGTTCAGCTGCTTCGGCATTTTATTAACTACACATAGTACATACTGCAGATTTGCCTCAATAATTAGTTAGAAAAATAACTGTTCTTTTATTCTCAAAGACACAATGAATTTAAAAGCACCGAGGAAACTTATGAATATTAGACGATGATCTCATGTCCATAACCGTCAAAACAAACTGGGGAACTTTACCAGTTTATCTGACAACGTCATCTAAGTTTTGCCAACCCTCTAGCTGTAAGGATGATCTGTTCTTACGGTTGGTAAATTAATATTTATTCTGATTAGCAGGACTGAAAATGACATCATCGTTTTTTTTATCGTGAAAATCCTATACAAGTTACCTATCATGATATGCACGTCTAATGGTAGATTTGGGAATATAATCACATGATTAGTTTCTGCTCTATATATTATATTGTAATAGATGGCTCCAAATACATGGATTCCATCCAAAATATTATAATGTGAAGTTTTGATTCACATCAAAACAGTAGATTTATTGACATTGACCTTCTCCAAATACGTCATCGTGGCGGATTTCTGTCACCGGACAACCTTTACACTTCATGCTATTATAACTTCAATCCAAATTCAAACCGAATAATACAACAATTACATTTCTAACAATTGCTTTTTTCCACATTCTTGCAAAAAACAACACTTTTGTGAAACACATTTAATGGGAAAAGTGGTTCTTTTCTGCACTAGTGCAACAAAATTTTTGTTGCACTCATCTGTCATTCTTGTCAGTTTTGTGATGATTTATGACGAACATAAACATTTAAATAAAATAAAAATCCAGAGAAAGTGTCTGATCCTGCTCTAATACAGCAATAATATATGTATATCTCACTACTTAGTCTCAACAAGTTACAATTATTGCAAAAATCTTTGATTATTTGAAATTTAAATGGTCAAAGCGGAAACCAGCTATGATTAGGTACCTACTGACAAGGTAGAGGCAATGAAGATACAAAAAAAGAAGATGATATCTGTTACACAAGCGTTTCAAAATTCCTTGAAGGAGCTAAAAAGAACCCATAAGAGATGCAAGACCTGCAGCAGCTTAACGAAGGTGATCCTGTAGACTCGAATTTTGCGAACGAACTATGGCTTCTAATGATGGTAGACATATTGCTTTGGAATCGGTGCTGTTTTCTGATGGGGCAGCGTACACATTACATGGGCACGTCAATCGAAAGAACTGCCGTTGTTGGGCTGACGTAAATCTTCTTTGGATGCTTGAATTCCATACCCAAAGGCTTAAAAAAAACAAACGTCTTGGCTGGAATTATTGGGGTTCGCATAGTAGCTCCTTTTTTTCCCACTGGAAACATAACCGGAGAAACACTTCATAATGTATATTGATGTATATTTAGATATGCTGAAAAGTTATGATTTGACCAATATAGCGTCTTTTGTATCCATCAAAGTGGATAAAATTTCATCGGTTGATCGGGTGCTTTTTGTAGAACTAAGATTTGGAGGTATGGACTGGAAAAAAATTTTATATAATCATGTTCATACAAAACTGTTCCACCACGATCACATTCCAAAGTAGACTTTTTTACACTTTTGAATTATTCTAGTACCCAACTTATACACACTGGTACACAAATTTATTAAAATCATTATCTTTTGTTTGGAATTCACATTTCAATTAGTGAAAAATGCTATTTCGAATCGTGATCGGCTGACAACATGGCGAGGGATCACGTCGCTTATATGATCACACGACACGGCCTACGGCCTCGTCGTGCAAACTTCACATGCGTGCGTTAATAATGTCCATATCCCACTAATTGCGTAAATAACTATTATTCGAAATTTATATACTATAGCGCAAAAAATGGTATAAGCATCTCAAACGTAAAAAAATTGGAAGCTTCGCTATGCTCAGCCTTCAAACATTGCTGTCGACCGGTAAACAACCATTACCGCTCTTAATACTTTATATACTATATTTGTCTTATTGCTATGTTATATTATTGTTATTTTATGATACAACATAACCTGATTCTATTATTTGATGTAATATCTCTATAAAATTTATTTAGGTACGTATTTTCGATTCCAATCCAATTTAATAGTTGCTTTTGGAGTTCAAACATTTTAAGGTACAAATATCTAAAATAAGTTTATCGTAATATTCTACCATTATTATATTATTAATCTAGCTCAGGGAACAGGCATAATACTCTATCCTCATTTACTGCAAACAATAACAAATTATATAAGAGTCCTGAAAAGTTTTCTTCTCAATTCGCAAATCATTTGGAGTACACTTAAAATTATACCTACATGTAAGTTTAACAGTGTAGACACCAGTATGTAGTGTATATTATATTCAACTGAATATGGATCTACTAAAGAAGAGTATGATCTCAAGAACAATAAGAAAACAGCCGTAAATGCCCTGAGCCGTTTAATTAAGTTCAGAAGAGGACGACCCAACATTTTAGGCTGTTATATCCGTTGAATGGGAGTAGCTGCGTTGTTTGAATTGATGATTCCAACTGTGCACCGAGATAATAATAAAATAAGTTCTGTATATCCTTGTTGTATGGAATGTGTGGGGTTGTTCGAAGAAACTTTGATAAATGGGTTTTGAGTGATAATTTTGCACCGCACGTGGATGACTTTTTGTTTTAAAGTGACAGAGACAGAATCGAAGAGCTGTTGAAGTTCTTTAAATACATTAGTTTCAACATAAGACGACTACTCAAAAGTGAATATAACAATTTAAGTTGAAAAAATTACATATTCGACTTCAAAAATAATCAATTGGTTTCAAAATTAGTTGTATTCGAATGATTCCAGCCAAAATATTTCAAGAAAATAACCTTGAATGAGTCTTCAACTATCTTCAAAATAATACACCCGCATTAGTGGTCAATAACTCCAGCAGAAGCATGCGTAAACGATTAGGTACACACGATTAGTTCGTCTTCTATACACACTTCCCTGGCTGTGAGGAAATCGAGCGGGAGTGTCCAGACATAGAATATGTTGGCATACAACGACCGTGTAAAGAGGACTATCTTCTAGCGAAAGAAATAGTCACATACGAGCGGAGTACTTGGGCAATACGGACGTTTAGATCATACAAGTCTCCGGGAAAAGACCAAATCTTCCCGGCCTTGCTTCAACAAGGCTGGGAGGCCGTTGGCACAATTCTGGTGCATATCTTTCGTGCCTGTTTGGCTCGCAGGTATGTCCCCGAACAGTGGAGGCAGGTGAGAGTTGTCTTCATACCCAAGCCGTAATACCTACACAATGGCTAAATCCTTCAGACCCATTAGCCTAACACCTTTTGTGCTAAAAACACTGGAAAGTGTGGCTGATCGGTACATGAAGGAAAAGGTTGGACTCAGGTGTCCTATGCACAACAACCAACATGCTTTAAGGTGTGGCAAGTCAACCGAAAGTGCCTTGCACCAACTGGTAACCCAGGTGGAGAAGGTGCTGGAAAATGGTATGGTCGCACTGGGAGCATTCTTGGATATACAAGGGGCGTTTGACAGCACCACCGTAGGATTTATGTGTAGGGCTGCGGTAAATCATGGAATAGAGCCAATGATCACTCACTGGCTTGGGGCCATGTTGTGCAACCGTACAGTAGAGGCAACATGGAAAGACCATGTGGCGAATGTGATCGTCGCTAGAGGTTGTCCTCAAGGGGGTGTTCTGTCGCCCACTTTGTGTAATCTAGTAATTTACGAACTAATAACCCTTTTAAACGATGAGGGCCTTCTAACGATTGGGTATGCTGATGACATCGCTGTGCTCGTTGTTGGAAGGCACATTACCGTTCTCAGGGACCTCATGCAAAGGGCTCTGAATAGGGTACATGGGTGGTGTAACGAACACGGACTTGCAGTAAATCCTGCCAAGGCTGAGATTGTTGCTTTCACCAAGAAGAGAGGTATAAGACCTGAGGGTCTACATCTTGGTGGAGTACCACTACCGGTGGTTTAACAGGTGAAGTATCTAGGAGTGATCCTTGATAAATCAATGACATAGAAGGTTCATCTTGATAGTCGCCTAAGCAAGGTGACAAACACGTATTGGGCCTGTAGGAGAACCATTGGTCCGAGGTAGGGACTGACCCCCAAAACGATCATATATGGTTTTATAGAGTGATCAATACAGGTCCAACTGTCATGGAAGTGATTTTCAATCATACACCACCACATGTTAGTGAAAAGTATTGAAAAAAGCACAAGACACGAAAGTACAGAGGGAGTCATTAAAAAACAACACCTCCTCACTCTTAGAAATCAGAAGAGCTGCCACAAGATGGTATCAAGAAAAAGTAGAACCTTCCAAAGAAATTCGATATGGAACCCAGTAACAGAAAGAAATGGGTTTCAAATACCATCACTGAGCTTGGAAAGATTGCCATTCCATGGTATACGGAAGCTTGAAAACCATAGAAGGAAGTGTGATGAGTGTACGCGCCAGGAACGAGACTTTCCAAGTAGAAATTCACTCCATGAAGAAGTGTGCCCAGCTCAATATTGATAAGTGATATAGAAGGTAGAGTATTATCATCATGTCGGATGGTCAAGTAGCCATTATAGCACCGAGTTTTTGTGTTGTAACATGTCTATCTACCTGTTCCGATTTGACGAAATAATTTCGATTTTACCGCTTGCCGTCATAGTAACCACTTCCAATATAGTTCTGTGATCTAAATTTCTCTCATCGTTGATCGTTACGACAATTGACATATGATGTCAACGCTCGATTCTAGGAGGTGGTTTTCACTCTTTTCCGTTACCGACCCTTGAGTAGCAAGGACATATCTTTCTACCGTCTCTTAAATTTAACTGTTTTACCTTAAATTGCTGTGGTAAGTCCAAAATTATAATTTATATTTATCAAGCTTTTTCTAAAGTAGTGGCTGATATAATTTTTTGTGCATTTTCTTATTTTTTCTACAGAGATAGACGAATATACACATACCACGTGGTCAACCACATTTCTTCACATTTCTGTACATTACTTTTAAACTAAATCTTTTATCGTAAATAACTGTTACCTTTTTTAATACAAACAAGGACCTTTCAACTTCAACTTCAGGACCTTTCCGCTTCAACCTCAGGACCTTTCCGCTTCAACTTCAGGACTTCTCCACTCCAACTTCAGGACATACCTAAGCTAAGTACCTTACAGAAGTACAGGTTAATTTTTTGCACTTTCCTCCATGTTACCTCCTGAGGCGGAATAAATTTAATATTTAAACTTCTTTTTTTATTTCTTCTATACCCGGCTGTAAGAGCTGTAGGGACTGTGTCCGGGTTTACGTGAGTTTGTAACTTTTTTCATTTTTCAACTTTAAGTAAATTCTACAAGGTGTTTCTACCTTTCTCACCTTAGTTTTTTTTCTTAACATTAAATTATCTTTTTTCGTCGACGTCTAAAAAGGTAGTGGCGCCCTATGTTCTTATAGTCTGTCAACCCTCTGGCATACCGAGTGTGGCATCAACATGGAGTCGATCCACCCTTGAGAGAGTCTCTAGCCGGGATCTGTCTCTTAAGGAGAGAACGAGTGTTACAGTGTGATCAAGTCAGTGTGTGATTGCATGGGCAAACTTAACAAACTGGACAATAACAATCTCGTCAGTATTCTGTGAACTCCAGGACACACTGGTATAGAGGGGAATTAAATTTCATATAAACTATCAACGAGGGGGACTGACTCACCCTTTTAGTGTCCTTTCGGTAAATCAGCCCCAATGTAATAGGGCTTGGACAATCAAAGATACCGCTGGGTAACTTCAGCCTGTTGAGAGCAAATACACGCTTAAGGGCAAAGTCGTGGGGTACACGACGGCGCCGAAAGCCTCAAAACTCGGAAGTGAAAAAGGATGAAGCAGCAGACAACATTGTCAAACCAAAATTTATAATGGTGAAAAAACAGAAAGGAATTTCCAGCTATTACATTGTTTTTTATTTATTTATTGACGAGCAGACAAGCGTTTTTTTCCTGTCTGAGCTTGCAATGTACGAAACATTGAATCAAGCGCTATTTCATTTGTTATTAGATGCTCAATCGATAATTAACTCAGCGATGTGAGAAGGTGCTTGGAGTATCTGTTTTCGGAACTTCACCTTTTTGTAGTTTCACAAAATAAAAGTTTATAATTATGTTATGTACCTCAATAAAAAAATACTTGTATGGCTTGTGCTTGTGAAATATAAAAATACCTACTTTCCAAAATTATTTTTAAATAGTGAATAATACCTTTATCTGTACTCACATATGAACTTAATACAAATTTGGATCGCTATTTTGAATTTGCACAAGGGCGCCAGAAGTGCTAGGCGAAGGACTGTGCTTAAGTCAGACTGAAACTGCACTCAGAGTTTCAACAGTATCAAGAGTATCAACATTGTCGCCTGAGAGGGTACCTGAAAAAGCTCAAAATAGTGGAGGGAGAAGAATGTGGGTTTTGTAGTATGAAAGAAGAAACCTTCATCCACACACTACACAGCAATTCAGAGTCCTAGTGCACAATACCTGGATAGAAGAAGGTCATCTACCTAAACTGAAGCCTGCACCTTTCCTCAGATTCGTCTGGGGAGTGGATCTAAACGAGCCACTAGCCTCTGAGACTTTTCTTGGCAACTTAGTAGAAGTGAGGGGGCACAATTTGAGTACTGAGTGAATGTATCTGAAACATTTCTATATGTATGTTGTATAAGTCTGTATGCACACAACGGTCGGTGAATACCAAGTAGACTTCACATCAATAAGATCCACAATAGATTTAATATTTGTAATGAGACAGTCTCAGCATAATAGTTATGAACAGAGCTTGAACTTGCATATGATTCAATTCAGTTATGCTAAGCTATAAAGGCATTATAATACCAAAGGTTGGTGAAAATGACTGTACAAGTCACATGTAACAAAGTCTAATTGGAAGGGGAGACATCAAAGCGTTTTGAAATCAAAAAAAGACCAAGACAAGGTGATCCATTGTACACCACATTATTTAACATAGAAATCATCTTGGAAGAAAGCTCGATAAGGACAAATGGACAAGCTTAGAACCAGTGTGTGGCATTTTCTGATAATCTAGCTTCAATGACAGGAGCACAAAATGATCTAGAGAGAATATTTGAATTACTGGAGAAAGTAGCAAAGGAATATAGCCTGGTGATTAATGAGAAGAAAACTAAGTACAAAACTAAGTATAAAATGTGTGGTTTCGTCTATACATTTGGGCAAGTGGATCAACTAGGATACTCAGGAATAATCTTGACAGCAGAAGGAAGTAGAAAAAATGGAGAGAAAATATTCACAAAATGGTAGGGCAGCAGGAGTATTTTCATATTAAAGGCATAAAATGTATTCAAAGGGGCTATTAATAGAATGTTGCTGTGGAAAATGAGAGGAGGGAGGACAGACTAGAAATATAAGACAGCAAAATGTTGTGAAAAGTATTTGGAGAAGTGAAAACAGAGAAGAACGAATGGCGAATGAGAGAAAATAACGAATTGCCATCCTTATACAAAAAAACAACGATGACAAACATAATACGAGCACGAAGGTCCAGATGGTTGGGTCAAATTATCAGTTTGCATAATGTCGGAGGACAGATGTGTTCAAATAGTTTTAATGGGTGGATTAGGTAGCAGTACAGAATTGTAGAAGCGAAATATTCAGTAGAGGGAAATTGAGAAAAAAGGTAAAGCTAATATACTGTATTGTATACTCATTTGATTCGAATGCATTCATTGGAATGACTTAAGATTCATCTCAAACGTACACAAAATTCACCTCCTCTCAACAGACGCAGTTCAGGTTATATTTAATACGCACCTGAGCATACCTAAGCAACCTTCTCAATGTTCAAAATATCATCAGCACTAGCATGATGCTTAATACGTTGTCAAATCGGTTATTTGTGATTTTCAATCTGGAAAGTCTTAGTAGCCACTGGCTTTGACAATGAATGGGACTTTAAATTGTTTCGTTTTGGGAACTGGTGAAACTCGAGGAATCATAAAGCTCAAAATAAAAGACACCGACAGTCATGAGTTGATAGGGAGCTTGAAAACTACATATTGATTCAAACCAATCGGTTTTTCATGGGGAAATTTTTCTTTCCATCTTGCCGATACTAGACTACAAGCATTATATTAGTGAATATAGAAATAAAATTGTGGCTTACTTACATCAATTTCCACATACTATCAGGTGCACAAACGTAGTTGGAAAAAAGAGAGAATATTGGAAAATAGTGAAGTATGGGAATACTGCGAGGAGCGGAAGCTTATATTAAACATTTAGGATTGTTCCGCTAGAAATTACAATACCTATCGGAGAGAACTCTCGTAACAAAAATTGCGGAAATGTACTTTAAATATTATGTAAGCATACAGAATTATTTTATTGGTTATTATGATTTTCTATGAAGTTTGGTACTTGAACTCTTGAACATTCTTTGGTATCACTTCCCACATTACGTTGCTATACTTAATATTCACATCGAAGGGATTACTACTACCTACGTTTTATCGTGAATTTCGAATACAAGCTCAGTTCCAGATGATGAATGACATGCAGAAGCATTCGATGGGCACCACACACAGGTGATACTTTTTCAAAGTTTTTATAACTAGCTTTGCTGCGAGTGTCCTGTATAAGAAAGAAAAGAGAGTTCGTAAATCCACTGCCACGATGACGGAGTATAGTTTCTGATTTTATTGTTCTTGGATGATTGATCGCAGATAATACTTCGACCAAATTGTTGAAAAGGATTGTTAAACGAGAATTGTTAAATTCACATGAGCAGTACAAAACTGAATGTGACATCGATTTCTTAAAAAAAAATAGAAAGTAACCAGGATGCATTTGAAATATAAATAAATAGGTCCAATCTATGGAGGATTACTAACAGTGCATATACTGATAATCTTTGTGCCCAATCGTCGTTTTTTATATTGACATTTTTCCCCAAATTATTGTTAGATCACTCGATGTTTTTTCTGCTTGAACATTTTATTCTCTATCAAGTCGAACTACTGGAAAAGCTCCAAATGCCAAACGCCAAACGAAAATATAAGCAATAATTATCTACGCTCAACAGTGCGTCGACTTGGCCAAAATGTTGAGCCAGGCTGTTTGAAGAGCTGTGAAGTCTACAACTTATGGATCTAAAACATATCTGGAACTGTGTATAATCTCTGATGCAGCTGGCTACACACAACAAAAAAGCTTTGTATAAACTACAATTATTCCTGTTAACGATTATTTGTTGGACGGAAGCACTAGAGTTCGGGCATAAGTGATAAATGAGAAGAGTGTATCCATGAACCTGTTTAAACTTGTAGCATAAACAGCCTACACTATTATAAGGAAGTGAAGCTTGTATATTGAATGAAAATTATGGAAGTGAGCTGAATGGGTGGGAACGGAAAATTCTTGAGAAAGTGGAGTTGAGGATGCGAAGCAGTAGAGAGGAAGAACAAACAAATAAATCGAAGACATGTATAAGGCACTATGTAGGTAGGATAAATGACGAAAGCTGTGTGAGGGAAATTTTCCTTAGAGGTTGAAAAGGCGGGAAGAATGAGGAACGACATGAAAATGGATGAGTGAATGAATGCTGTTGAAGAAGACTTGAAACAGGTAGGTATAGAGGACTGGAATGGGATTGCGATAGTATTGTTTATTATTAGTAACTTCACAATTATACAATTTGAAGTTCAAAGGAACATTCTGTTAATTTTCACAAATGTTTTGTAATTTGAATGATTAGATATTGGAATAGTTTCGTTTTCTCGAAAATAAGTTTTTGGGTCTTGATCCTCTTCACTTCACTTATTTATGAATAAGTACATCGAATGCATGTGACTGAACTTCCAATTATTCCGTCCTGAACATTACAGGGTTAGTAAAGGACGTTTTATGACGATTGAGAAGACAGTGAGACTTCAATTGAAAATTCTTTTTTTAATTTCTTGGGAAATTAAACCACAATATTTTTGAATTCTTTATTTCAACGTTTCGGTAGCGTTCCTTCAAAAAACTGCATATATCAAATATCATGTGAATGCGACAAATTTTATTTAGGTGAAACATCTAGACCATTGAAAGTACGAATAAACGAACACAAAAAATATATCAAAGATAGGGAATTCTTTAAGTCAGCTATTTGCAAACATGCTTGGGAAGAGGGTCATCAAATTCAATGGGATTCATCAAAAATAATATTAAAAGAACCCAATAATAAAAGACGGAAAATCAAAGAAAGTGCTTTAATACAACTAAATGCAGATAAATGTGTAGCTAGTATATCAGCCGATTGTAGTCAAATTTGGTTACCAATGTTAGAAAGAGAAATTTCCAATAATCAATTACCTGCGTTATCAGGATAGCATCATAAGTTTTTATCCAGGTTTTCTTATGATTTATAATTTGAATAGTTGTTAATCGATACACATTTCAATACACAAAATCACAAAACTGAGTATACATATTTCAAAAACTTAAATATTCATATACAAAAAAACTATTAAGAAACGCGTTTTATTAACAACATTTCCAATATAAGCGAAAGAAACGCGCTATCCGAATAAAAACCGTTCCTGGAACGTGCACTTCACTGGATTTCCATTTCT
>CAJUYG010005396.1:0-14004 GCA_910591675.1 Galerucella calmariensis | reverse complement strand
TATATGTATTGATTATAATTGAAAAATGGACTTTCGATTATCAACAACATATTAATATTGATTAAACGTTAGTTCTTTAATGTGCTTCTGTCATTGGTAATAGAGTAATAGAGATGGAGTTTACCAAGCACCTCTAATTATGTAACTGTTATTTTTTATGCTTCTTTTAAAAAATACAAGTACAAGTGGGTCGTAGGTAAAGTATAATAATAATAATAATTAATAATAATAATAATTTTTATTCACCATTTGATATAAAATACAGTCAGAAAATGATGCATGATGTACCTAGTGAATAAAAAAGAATACGAGGTAAATTACCTGTATGTTAGTACAATAAAATAGATATAAAAAATATATATAATTACAGGTTATTGTTTTCTATGGAAACATAATTAAAATTATACGGATATGAATCAACTTCACCTAATACCTTCACATCATATATTAACCCAGTAAATTTTGTATTTTTTTCCTTGATAATTTTGTTAGTAACTTTCCGAGCTCTTTTTTGATATCTTTGTCATTTATTTCGCAACTTTGTTGTTGAAGAAAGAAATTCAAAACTTTTGGTCCAAGGTAAGCAAAACCTCTTTGACCCACAGATTTTAACATTAAAGGTATAATATAGATACTCTGCTGTCTCGTAATATATGAATGATTGCCAGTTGAAAGTAATGTACGGTTTGAAAATTGGTATTTACATATCTGAAAGAAAAATAGTTGACGACAATCAAAAACTTCTGATTCTTTATATAATTGATCACTAGAATACATTCTGTTTCTACCGAGAATTATTTTTAAAAACCTTCGTTGAAGAACCTCAAGGGGGTTCAAGTAACTTCTACATACGCCACCCCAACCTATGATTCCGTATCTTAGGTGAGACTCTACCAGACTTTTGTATACTATAATGTTTTGCTTTAAATCAAGAATATCTGAAAACTGTCTAAATCTATAAAGTATTGTTCTAAGTTTTTTCAATAAATAATCAATATGAGCATTCCATTTCAGACTACTATCAATAATTATCCCTAGATATTTAATTTTCCTGGTTGGAATAATTTTTATGTTATTTTGAATAATTAGGTCGAAAGTTGGGAGAGAAATTTCTTGGGAGCTAAAAGGTATGTAAAATGTTTTCTCGAAGTTTATGGATAGGAGTCTGTCGTCAAACCACCCCTTAATTTTTTCTAAATGTTTTTCAACCTTAGTTTTAAATTTGAACCAGTTATCATCGCTATAAAATATGACAGTGTCATCAGCAAAACTTATTATTTTATTTTTTTCTTCTAATAAAAACAGATTATTCAGGTATATGATAAACAACAAAGATCCCAGCACTGTTCCTTGAGGAACTCCACAAATAACTGTTTGCTCTTCACTTTCATGATTGTTTACTCTTACTCTTTGTTTCCGATTTTGTAAATGGCTTCCAAACAAATCATGTGCGGTACCTCGTACGCCCATATTTTCCATTGTTTCTAATAACAGAGAGTGATTTACAGTGTCAAATGCCTTCGTTAGGTCAATAGATACTCCTATGGATGGTTTCCCTTCATCTATTGCTTCATATATATTGTTAGTTAAGTCTAATATAGCATCTTGTGTTGACATTTTTTGTCTAAAGCCGAATTGTTGTTTAGATAGGATGTTATGTTTGTCAATAAATTTAATTAATCTTATTTTTATAAGCATCTCAGTAACTTTTGCCAAACTGGTAATTAATGCTATTGGCCTATAATTATTCATCTCAGTTCTGTCCCCATTTTTAAATATAGGCGTTACAATAGAGAGTTTCAGTGCTGAAGGAATTTTCCCACATTGAAAAATTCTATTATTTATGTAAGATAAAGGTTCTGCTATGTATTTTGATACTAATTTTAGAGTTTCTGCTTTTATACCGTCGAATCCTGGCGATTTATTATTCTTTAGCTGAGAAATTATGTTTATTATTTCTATAGGATCAGTGGGAGCTAGAAACATCGAGTGAGTATTTACCGGCTTAGGACTTTGAAATTTCGAATTTTTCATTATTTTATTAGATAAGTCTTTGCCAATATTAACGAAAAATTAATTAAAGTGTTGTGATATTTCAAACTCTGAATTTATAAGGTCATTTTGTTTATTTTTAATTTTTTTTATTTTAATTTGTTCTGGCTTTGTTAAAACTTCATTTATTGTATCCCACATACATTTGCTGTTATTTTTGTTATGTTCAATTTTATTTTGATAATATTTATTTTTTGTTATCTTGATGAGCTTTTCAACTTCTTTCTTATATTTTATGTATTCAAGTTTTAACTGATTATTATTCGGATTTTCCCCAAGTTTTTTATACATTAGGTTTTTTTTATTTACGGATTTTATTATGGACGGTGTAATCCATTTTGATCTTTTCCTATTTTTTCTCTTCAACTTAATTTTGGTACCTAGTACATTTCTTAATTGCGTTTGTGAAAATATTGATAAATTCATTTGTTGTAAATTCCAAGTCATTGGAAGTGTAGATTTTATTCCAGTTCTGTGATTTTATCTTATCAATAAATTTTTTTGAATTTAGTTGCATAAAAAAATCATTTTCAAATTCATTCACAGTTTTATTGTTTGCGAGAGGAAAAACTATTTGTGCAAATGTTGTGTAATGATCAGTTATGTTTGTGTCTATTGTAAATGGTAATATTGTATCATATCGAAAATTTTTACATTTAATGAATATGTGGTCTATACAACTCTTTGAGTTTTTCTGTACTCTGGTTGGAGCATTTATTGCCGAAACATATCCGCACGCACTAAAAGCATCAATATACATCTGTGTTGAGTCTGCATCGGAAAGAAGATCTATGTTAATATCTCCAGTGTATAAAGAAATATCAGTATTTGTTATATCTTGTTCTAGTCTCGTGGTTAAATTATTTATAAAACAATTTAGATCTGGATCCGATGGCAACCTATACAATGCATTAATTTCTATGAGTTTACTATTGAAGTTACATTTCAGTTTAATAATATGGCTTTTATCAAATTTAGTAGTTTCATGCGAAATGTAAAGATCTCTTTTTATAAATACTATCACACCATCACACTGACTGTATGATCCATGATTGTACAGTGTTACGTATCCCGGTATATTAAATATTGTTATATCATCAACTATTCTTGTTTCGGTTAAAACTATACAGTGAATTGATGTTTCTATTTCATTCAAAAGTATTTTAAGTTCATCGAAATTATGTCGTATGCTACGGATGTTATTGTTCAAAATAACAAAATGTTCTAGATGTTTATTTATTTTAAGAACTTCATTTAATTCAAGGGTGTCTTTTAATGGAAAAGTATCCAGTGAAGTTATTTTGAAATCATGTAAATAATCATTCATTATAAACTTTATATCCTTAATCCTTAATAAATACTGTAAAACACACTTAAATAAAATTGCGAATAAAAGTATAAGACATACAAAAATTTCTATTTTTATAGATACTAATAAAAAAGATCAATATAATTGCACTGATCTTGACAAATTATTGTATAAACTTTCATAGTTAAAGTACATTATCCTTTCCTTTTAAAGATGTGAAATTGGAGCGGAGGTTTCTAGGCACATTCTGTTCTTTCTCAGTATTCAATTCTGTCGATTTGTTAGATTTTGGTGGTTGAAGTGCTTGTTTGCCGATTTTTTGTTTTTCTTTAGATGAATTCTCTTGTGAAATTGGTGTTTCTTCCAAATTTTTCAGGTCGCTCAAACTAAATTCTTGGTTATCCAAAATTAGTTTATTGCCTCTAATAAGACACTTGTTGTATTTGTTTGTTTCTCTCTGCTGTCTGAGATGATATCTTAAGCTTTTTTGCTCGTTCCGTTGTTCTTCTGTGAGGTCACTTGAAATTGCGACATTCGTGTTTTTCAACTTAAAAGTGTTTTTGATAGTATAGTACGTAACTTGTGTTGTAGAGCATTTTACGCACTCGGAATTACGCACTTGCCGCTACGCGGCATCGTGCGTAACTTTTCCATTCGTAAAATGCTCCTTACCACACACGTTACGTAATATACTATTATAACATTTTATTCTGGAAATTACTGCTGAATGCCCTGATAGGTATGGACTGTTCTGTGACATGGCTCATTAACAGGCTACCACAATTGCCAATTGCACCCTTGAGGCAGAGCATTTTACAATGAAAAGTAGTGTGCTTCAGTTCTGAAAATAAACAATAGTTGAAAATACCGATTTTATGGCTGATCTAGCTCAAAAGTGAAATACAGTTTCCAATTTATTAGAAAAAGCGTGAGTTGCTTTGTACAGGGTCTAGCAAAAAATGGTCATAGATTATTCCACCTAACCGGGGGTAAAAAATAGTCACCTATTAACAAAAGCGCACACGGAGAAGTTATCATGATGTAACTGATGGAAATTTGAAATATTTTTCCATTCAATTTTGTGATGGCGTGTTGTATTACAAGAGGTGATAAAGCCTGGAATGCAGCAGTATCTTTTACGCCTGCTATCATTTATAACCAATCAGTTTGTTACACCCCACTCACCCTAGCTTTGAAAAATATGTACCTACTAATGGGATATAATAACAATGGGCTCATTTACATTTTTTTTTTCATTTTACCATTAGGAAGAGCATATCATTTTAAGACTCTGTGCGAAAAAATAGACGTCAGCAAGACTCCTAAGTCGCCTGAGAAAATTATAAACATCAAACAGCGCTCCTCTTCGAATTTCAGGCGTGACATCATCGCATATGAAATCTCTCCCAGAGAGCGGATACCGCGCTGATCGGTTTTCGGTTAGATGACTACTTAGCTAGTAACAGTATTTTACTTTGCTTATATGCCTATTATTATACGTTTTAGCAAACTCTAAACAGTGTTGTGTTTGTGAAATAAGAACGTTTAGAAATAATTCAAACTATTCGACACAATGGTCCAGAACCAGAGTAAAAAAGCTATAAATATTGTGCGGTTCCAGAATGTAAAAGTACTACGATCAAAACATCTAACAAAACATTTATTTCTATTAATAAGGATGCAAAAAAAATGGAGGCAATGGCAGAAAAGCATAAAAAGACTCAAAGCATTCACTGATAAGTCAACATACTTTGTTTGTGTATTTTTAAGATTTAATTTTTCTTCAATCAGAATCGTTATAAAATACGTTGTGAATCCATATTAAGAGGGTTATTATTGAAAACCACACGCTTGTATCGATATATTTTTTTTCAAATATGTAGATGATATTGTTCTTATAGCTAGTGGTGTTATTAATGTTCAAAATTATTATATAAAATAATGGGTCAGTTCTTCAAAAATTAAATTTCATTAAATGCTGCTTTTTCCAAAAAAACATCTTTTTCAGTACATCATCAACAAAACTGGCGTATATTATGTGTCTTAAAAGAAATTACTTTACTTGATTCAAAGTCCGGATCAGCTCTAACAAATATCCCTTTTTTAGCAGTGAGGTGCATGTGCATTTGAATCTGATGTAAACATTTGGAACTAATATAACCTGCTTCATCAGAATAAGTTTTTCTTGTTCTTTTCAACATTGGTGATGTAGTTTCCACTTCACATTCATCATAAATAGCAAATTGCAGTAACCTCTAGCGTTATCTCCGCAACTTTCTTCACCAGACCAGGAATAAAATAAAACATCTGGAATCACCTTGTATATCTTTTGAGAGAGCATGTATTTATGAAAATATCAACATTTTTTATCATTCTGGCCGGAAAACAGCCAAAAACGATGTGTCACATAGTATAAAATCATAATTTAATAAACTCGTGTTTTTTATTAAAAAACTCCATAATCATTAGCAAATCCACTTCTAGAAAAATCTGCTTATCCAAAATTAGGTCTTCACATTTTATTTTATTAACACAAAAATTTTGTAAGTACCTAATTCAAAATAAATAAATTCTACGCGAGGCACGTTACAGTCAGAAGCGTAATGTTTGTGCATAGTAACTTTCATATGCGGTGACGTCACAGTCATAGTCTTCACCCCGCTACGGTTTGCTTGTTTAATTGGTTGTATCAGGAGAACGACATATTCTATTGGCATGAAATTTTCAGAATCATATTTTTATCCTTAGTACTTTGTTTTACGACAGTTAAAAATTATTTTTTCTACTAACGTGCGGAAAGTGAATCTTTTCCGCACTAAAAAGCGTGCGGAAAGAGTCACTTTTCCGCACTAGTGCGGAAAGTAAATTTATTGACATTTGAGGAATATACTGACATTTGAATATTCAAAATATGTATTTTGTATATCCAAGTTTACCAAATGACTGAAAAATTAAGAAATTTATTAGAATTCTGCTATAATTTTCAATAAAGAGGAACGCGTACGCTTCAATAATTTTTTAATGGCTGGTATAAGCCTCATCAAATGATTGTCAAATAATAATAAATATCTGACATTTCTCATCTGTCACTTTGAATCAACATAGCAACAAATAAAAAAATAATCGTCAGTCAATACTCTACGTTATCAAAACCAATTTTACCGTCGCAGCTTTTTCTAAGAGATAATTTATCCATAGAAGAAAAAATAGTGTACCTAACACGTGCGTAAAGTGACTTTTCCGCACGCGATTGCTGGCCGAACTCCGCTAAAGCGTCGTTCGGCCATCTGCAATAGCGTGCGGAGAAGTATCACTTTCCGCACTAGTTAGGTAAACTACTATAAAAATTTTGGTAAACGAGCCCATTGTTATCGAGCACCTCACGACCTTTATCCCTTCACAAATTTTTGCAAAATATTTTTCAAAAACAGTTACTATAAGTGAGAAGCAGCAAATACTTTCTTGGCAATATGTCACGAATGACATTGAATTACACTTCTAAGTTAAACGGGATCGGTATGATTAACAAGAATCAGACAAGCATTCTGGTTTGCAATTAAAAGGGACTACGTAACTTGCAGACTGGATCCGGCGTATTTGCGCGTCATCAGTGTATTTGTTCTCCGTCCAAGAGCTCTAAGAGCCTTACCCAGTTTCAATACCCTGGTTGAGAGTTTTTTGTCTCTTTGTTCAGAGTTGTATAAAGATTGGTGTTCCCTATCTAGCCAGTTTCCAATTTCCCCTCTTATAGAATCTTTTGTGATTGAAAAAAAACGGTTTCGGACCTATGAAAACTCCTCGAGAACCGTCTTCAGCTAACTGGTCCATCATTTCATTACCTGCAGTCTTTCCATATTAGAGACACTTTGTTGTCTTTACTGTACCTCCATTCAAATTAGATTATTGCCCTTAATTCAACATTTCCAAACAAGATAACAATATGTGTAACAATAAATTTTAAGACGTAAATAACTAGAAATTGATCTGGCTAATTGGTTTTTGCCAAAGCCATCTAACTGAAGGAAAAAAAATATGTGAAGGTTAAGGTCTATCTAGATTCTTTGGGTACACAAACGTAGCTCTCAGGGTTTGTTGCTGTCCGACTTGTTCAGCTGGAGTACAAAATGTGTTCGCCCATTCTTCTTCTTCTTGTAAGTTCTTTTTTTTTGTGTTTTGGAAGCCGTTCTGATGCCGGAAGCACTGCAGCCTATTGGCTTATTGTACTCGACTCCCACATTCAGTCCACCCATCCAGTTATCCCTGTAACTTCGAGTAGACGATATAGGTCCATTGGATGTGTGCCATATACTTCAGGTGCCACATTGGCTTCTTCGAAGATTGTTTGTGTCCTCGAGTCCAGTGCCTCACAGTCAGATAAGATATGGGTTACGGTCTCGGTCTCCGTGCAGATGAAGTCCCCGTTATATAACCCTATTTTATGCAGGTGATCTTTTACCGGAGTATGACTCGTTAAATAACCTGTAATAATTCTTAGCTTATTCCTACTGATATTCAGTAGTTCTTCGGCCCGTTCTACACAAGTGTCACCTATGAAGGTTTTACTGTCTACCTGCTTTGGAGTGTTCCTCCACTGAAGTCTATGTTGGCTTTGTACCCATTTTTGTATTTGCCCTAGGACCACCTTCTTTGTGGTCCCAAGAGCTGGATCTGGTCCAACATATTCTGTTGCTGAACTTTTTCTCGCGAGTTCATCAGCTTGTTCATTTCCATAAATACCGTTATGTCCTGGCACCCACACTAATCTCACTTCAATGTGGTCTGCTAGTTCATTTAGTTATTTCTGGCATTCTTCTACCAGTCTGGATGGACTTCCTGCTGTTAGTTTAGTCTGCAGTGTACAGTTGTTAACATGATCTTCTATCTGCTGATGTTCAGTAAGTATTCGGCGTTCTAGTGAAATAGTAGTAAGTTCTATGATTTCTGCCCTTCATCTCACAACAATTATCCTTATGAGTGTATATACAAAAGTGCAGGTTAATCTTATCAATACAACTTCACTCATACAATACCGCTTAATTTTTTTTAATAACATAATCAAAAAATAGTAATTACGCCAGCTTTGATTAAATCCAGTATAAATTCGAAGGTGAGCCTGAGATACGGGGAAACTTCAATTGATAGAAGGAAACGTTTTCAGCCCGATTAAAATCTCATGAAGATGTCCTTTTTAACTACCACCAGATTGAAAGTGCTATAATTGCGGATATATTCCTATACAGAATAAGTAATCATGTTCGGTTTTCATTACGTTTCACAGACACCTGGTAAGATTTAGTAAACAAGAATTGATGGTCGGAATTAACAGGATTTCCCATGAACATGGTAAACAAACCCAATTATTTTGTTTGAGACTATTCGGGTGAGAAAGCACGAAACGAATGTTGGAGTTCCATAATGGAAATAAATCGGTTAGTTTTTGGCAAGTAGGTACATCACTTGGAGCAAATTCTTGTTTCCCATTATTTTATGTAGGTAGTAATATCACGAGAGAATAAGAATGAATTGAAAATAATTTGACAGATTTCAGAAAACTTGTTGCCAGGCTATTCCGGAGTGGTAACAACTATCCATATTGCTAAAATTATAATTCTTAATTGCTGACATAGCCTGGTCAAACTCTTCTGGATAAAAAGACAGATGAACTTTAAGTATCGTCGGCATCCGATGTAAACAGGATAAGAATATTTTGGGAAAATTATAAATATATAGACTGACAAAGATAGGGCTTAAAATTGAGCCTTGTGGAACACATTTGGAGTTATATAAAAAGTAGACAATTTCCCACCATATTCTACTGCTTGTATTCGATGACTGTTATAGTCTTGAATTATTATAATTATCATTTGAAAAGTTGTAATTTCATGGTAAATGGTATGTAGGTATAGTCTAACAGTGCAAGCATGGTAAGTTTCCTCATGAGCGTATTCGGGGAGACGAAAGCTCCCGGGAAATAGTGAGAATCGCGCTGCACTGGCGAGACTACCGTTACTTTTGAAGCGTGAAAAGGACGCGAGGGTAGGAAAAATCTGGAATACTGGATGAATTTTCGCGGTTAAGGGTCGATGTAAAATTCTCTACAACATTCATTTGAAACATTTTCAGTATGGTTTATGGTTATTGAAACAATTGCGAAAAACATCAATTCCGAACAGTTTCACCACGATTTACACTTTTGCCCGGGCAATTTCGTCTCCCCAAAAATGCTCATTCCATTCCTCATGCCCTTCATCAACCTGATCGGTACATTCTAGCAAAAAAAGTCAATTCTCGGTCTTTTTTATTGGACTATTACCCACTATCAGTCAGGTATTAGCATTTCAAATACATCCATACATCTTTTGAATTCTATCGATAGGCTAGATTTCTTAAAGCCGGCTCATTGACTAATACGGACGCCCTACCAAACTGGAAAGTACAGTAACTTATGAATGTGATTCTGATTGCTGATCTTAATATTTGTAATACATATAGTCACGTCAATAATTATTGAAGCCTTTGCTTCGGAAGTCCTCAAGAACAGCTCCGATTTTGATGATTTTTTTTTATTTTTTTTTTATATTATTTAAAATCAGAAACCTCTTAGAGCGGGGACGGAACTATTTATTTTGTTTAAACAATATCAACGATATTTATATAAAAAATTCAGTTAGGTCTCTATTTTTTTTTAAATCTTCATACATTAATCTTATTGTATTTGTTGTTACAAAAAAGTTTTTAACAATAATTTAATATTAAAACAAAAAAAAACATTCATGTGTTACCTGCATACTATTACGCTACAAATACTTCATAGATTAAAATGTGGAAAAAATAAAAAATTTGCAAATATTTGTCAACAGTATATTAGATATTTACGTAATAATTATGGCACTGATGTTGAAGTTGTATTTGATGGATATAGTAATGATGGAACTAAAGTGTCTGAGAGAAATCGTAGATATTTCGGCAATACTTCCAATGATTATTTATTTGAAGAAGACATGCCTTTAAACACAACGAAAGAGAAACTTTTAGGTAATAGCAAAAATAAAAATAGGTTTATTAATCTTCTCTGCAAAAAACTAGGCGAAAATAATATTGAGTGGAGTAAAGCCGAAAGTGATGCTGATCGATTAATTGTGCAATCTGCTATAGATTGTTCCTCTCTTTAAGTAGTTGTTGTAGCTGAAGATATTGATGTGTTAGTTTTATTGATTGCTTTAGCACCTGATGATAAAGAAATGTTTTTTTTTAAAACCACTAAAAAATAATATCTTGCTTCGAGTCTACTCAACAAAAACAATATTAGAGAAATATCCAAATATTAAAAAAACCCTGTTTTTTATTCATGCATTCACTGGATGTGATACCACATCCGCTTTCTATAACAAAGAAAAAAATGGTTTTATTAAAGTTTTTGATGATAATCAAAAATTACATGCAGCAGCTAAAAATTCTATGGTTGAAGAGCAAAATGAAGAAGTGCTTTTTAATGATGGTATTGATTGTATTCTAGCAATGTATGGTGCTAAAACTGCCAAATGCTTGAATGAACTGCGATATAAACGTTTCATAGCAGTAGCTTCAAAAAATAAAAGCGTACAACTTAATTCCTTACCTCCGACAGAAGATGCAGCAAAACAACATATTAAAAGAGTCTACTTACAGCTTCAGCGATGGAAAAATAATTCATCGATACCACCTGAAGAATGGGATTGGCGAAAAGAGAATTATTTAGAACCAATCAAAATGACACAACCAGCAGCACCTGACAACGTTTTAAAATTGATATTTTGCTCTTGCAAAACAGGATGCGGTTCAGCGTGTGGCTGAAGAGAAAGTGGTCTTCATTGCTCACCAGCCTGCTTAGTTTGCAGTGGAAATGACTGCAGTAACCACCCACCACTTGAAGAAGATCAGTCTCCGAAACGCGAAATGAGAATGAAAATTAAATGTACTTTTTTTGTATATAAAATAATTAATTTTCTATGGTCAATGAAACATTTATATTTTGGTCCACAAATTGATTCCATGTCATTACTACACAGAATAGATAATTGTTTATAACATTCATTAATATATTTACAAGTTTTTAATGGATATTGTATATTAGAATTTTTTTTTGTGCATAAATATCACAGATATTGTTCAAACAAGATAAATAGTTCCGTCCCCACTCCAAGAGGTTTCTGATTTTAAAGAATATAAAAAAACAAAATTTTGAAAAACAAAAACATCAAAATCGGAGCTATTCTTGAGGACTTCCGAAGATTGCCTGTTTTATGTATTTATTGACTCCACTAATATGCTTATTATACCAATAAACCTATCAACTATCGATGAAAATTGTTAAACAGTGAACTCAAATAATATAAGTTCGAGGAATATATCCTCAGTATACGTTCCCAGACCCTTTTAATGACACTTCATTTACACCGTGCGACATTCCAGATAAAACTTCTAAATTGCCTGTTACTAAGTTTGACTCTTAGCACAATATGCTGCTTTCGGCACACCGAGTGTACTGCCGTACACAGTGATATTGGTTTATTGAGTTTTTGTGGTTCTTTGTAATACAAGTGAACTTATTATGTTTGTTCCAACCGCAATCAGAAACTGTCGAAAGCTTTCGGGAAATAGTCGACCATTGCAATCGGTGATGGGAATCACGCGAGTAAACTCGTTGTTTGCTATGGCCAGTTATTCTTTGATCGTTTCTAACAGTTTCTGATTGTGGTGGGAACAGAGCCATTGTTCACCATAGGGAGCAAATATGTTGTAGTTGCACAAACTGTTACCACCCGTATCTCCGTAAATTTTTATGAAACTAATTATTCCAAAAAGAGAATTATGAGAAAGTGATTTTGCTTCTTAATTTATCGGAAATTAAACAACGATCTTTATTCATATTTTCATGTTAATGCTCCAAAAATTCGACAACTAAGAAGTCAATGAATATTTGAGAGAGTTTGGGATTGCAATAAATAATTGTTTCCAAATTTTTCGAGGTTTATTCACAGTACATTATGTCTTAGATAAAAATGATTGTGCTAAGGAAATATTTTTTAATAACGTGGGCTTTTATTAGCTTCACCTGCATGTATGTATGTTTTTGCGCGATCGATCTTTTTTGTTTACTTACAGCATCGGTTGTCAGGTCGGTAGGTCGTGTTTACTGGTTTCTAAGTCTAACACGTCGGTGAGTGATTCACTTACCGTTCAGACGTCGGTAAGTGAATTACTTACGGTAAGTAAATTACTTACCGACGTCCTAGCCCTACATACATTTAAGTGGTCATAAATAATACATTACTTCATTCATTACACAAAAGGAACAAAAAAAATAAGAAGATTGATATTTTTTAATGAACAGAATCGAACAGAACAATATAAAAAGTGATAAATAGCATGAAAACAATATCACCAAATTGAAAATTATATTTCAAACTGATCGAGAAGTATAAATGTCACTTTTGACATTTCGCTCATTTCGAAGAAATTTGAATTATTTCATTCGAAGCTTATTTCAATACGATCGCGCAAAAAATGGTATAAGCATTTCGAACGTTAAGGGTAATACCGGTCTCCAAACATTGCTGTCGACCGGTAAACAGCCCTTACCGTTCTTGATACTTAACATACTATTGTAACTGGTGAAATTTTGGTGCACTTGTGTAATTACTCCCGTATGTCGGTAACCACACGTTTACATTTTTGAATAAAGACCTTTTCAAACGATAAGTATATTAAATTATTGGGGTTTGTACCTGTTATTTGAAGGAGATTGAAGGTAGGAATCGCACAGTGTTGCCAGGTGTGGCGCATTTAAAATTGAAATGGCGTTTGAAATTTTAGTAAATGCGCCAGGGCGCCAGGAGTGGCGCTTTAAAATTTGAACTTAAGCGTGTAATTTAGCTCTGACTATATAGTCTAAGAGTTTAGCAAATTATAGAGTTCATCTAGATTCCGGACCAAGAACGTGGTCCAATCTGTAGATGATAAAAAAAGCTACTGTCATAACATAAGTGTCATGTGCCTGGTCTGTGGTCTATGTCTGTGGTTGAGACAGTACTGACAGATGACAGCTGACAATTATGATTTTTTCTGTAGTCCTGACTTCTGTTACCGTTACCATAGAATACACTGGTCTTCCAGATAAAAATAAAACGGAATATGGGGTCAATTCTATAGGAAGTGGTTGAAAATTAACGGTATACCGTTATATTTAACAAAGTTTCTGCTATTAGAAATGTTTCAATCTGTACATGGTCAAGATTATGATTCAACTTTCAGCTTGTATGGTATCCAATAAAGATTTTTTCCGTCAATACCTTAGAGCTTATTATGCATACAGACCAGCACAAATGAGTTAGCAGATTGTCTTATTTTCAACTGTGTGTTAAAATTTGACATTTGCCCACAGAATTGCTCCTATTATGGGAAAAATACAAAGAATTCGAAAATTTAATAATCACTGGTATAGTAACATGTATATTTACTTTGAAGTAAGATTGGATAGATAGATATAACCATATTTTATCTGTTATTTGTTTTGAAAGTAATTTGTATCTATGATTTTTTAAGATCTAATAAAATATCTGAGTTAGCATCAGTAAAATAATTTTTGGCACACAAAAGCATTT
>CAJUYG010005395.1:0-14004 GCA_910591675.1 Galerucella calmariensis | reverse complement strand
TCTCTCATCATAACCAGGGAATGGGAATGAGAAAAAAAAGGTAACAAATGGCGCCCCTAACGTGTGTATAGTGCAGATTCAGTCTCATTGGTAATAATAGTATTGAAATATTGATAACAACCTTGATATTCTGTTGGATTGGAATTATAATTTGTTATAAAACTACTTTTAAAGATATATTAGATATATTATATAGATTGCTTTGTCAGTGTTAGTTCAGGTTATATTGACATTGACGTTTAAAACAGTATAGCACTGTCAATCAATCAATCAATCAAACAAATGTGTTCACTTTTAGATCTATGATCTAGTAGTAGTGAATTTTTAGCGATTCAGTTTTGTTGTTTTGATTCGACATTGGGGGATTTGGAACTATTTTACAAACACTATATCCTGATTAATTAAATATTATAATTTTTTTACTTTCTATAAAATTTCGTCGGTTTTATTTTTGAGATAAAGTTGTTCAGTTGATAATATATTTGATATTTGGTAACTGTGAAAGTGAGATTTCGAATTAAATTCACATAATATCAATATAGAAGTTATTATTGTGACAATAAATACTTAATATTTTTTATAATTTGTTTGCCAGAAGGTTTGGTAGATATGAAGTATATTTTTTTTTGAAAGCTTTTAGTTATGTAAGTCTGTTTGATTCACACATACTTTTCGATTTCGAATTATTATAAGGGGTTTTTATTTGTTATACATTTGGTATAATTTTTTGCAGCACCAGTAAAAAGGTTATAAGGGCTGAAGTGGTATACACGTTAGCAAAGCTATATATTTTTGTGGTGAATGATATTGATTCACAATATCTAAGTTGTTTTTATTGCTGAAACAACATTGTAATAGGGTTTTGTTTTTCAGCTGGGGTGGGGTTCAACAGTGACACTGTTGTAGTTTAGTTGTTTAGTTAATTTCATTCCACTATCTTATCATGCAGGTTAATAGGCTATTAGGTGACGAAATAACACATGAGTTACAAATTCGTGGATATCCTATCGGTGGCACAGTCGAAGAAAAACGTTCAATATTGAGCGATATCTTACGAATGGAACGACTAGGTGAGAAGGAGCCACCAAGTTCAAGTAATGTAGATCCTATCTATGAATTGAGTATTTGTGAGGGTAAACTATCTGATCTTGCATCGCATATAGACTCTTTTGATTTAAATAATAAACATAATGAATTCAAGCGAATTATGTCTCGGTTGATACATTTGTCTAATAGATTAGAGAGAATCAGGTACGATTTGTCGAATGAATCTCGTGGCAAAGTACTTAAGGATTGGTGCCAGACGTCGAAGGAAAGGCTACAAATCATTTATGATTCAGCAAATAAAAATCAACAAGTTCAGGATAATGGATCTGCACTTCAGGAACCTTTGGTACCAGAAATAGTTCATACGTCGGAACAATCTGTTCCAGCAGAGTCTTCTGAGCATTTGGGGATTGAAGAAGATTTCAACAATCTAGAGATTCAGGTCGATAATTTGCAGACACAAAGACAAGGACTGGGACGAGTTTCTACTTTAAGAGAAATGTTTGAAAGCAAACATCCAAATCAAATAACTCCGACTGTTAGATCTCTGAATCCAAGGACGTCTCACGCCAATAATATATCTCAACATCCGATGGTTGATAATGATAGGGCTTCTTTTCCAGCTCAAATATCTTCCCCAACTGATTGGGTAAGACAAGGTTATCATAATTCTGTACCATACCATCCTACTATGCCAAATTTAAGTACAATAGTTCAGTATCCAGCATACGACACACCAGTCAATAATCATGCAAATGTTACCAATGGCAATGAACAATTTTGTGATGTCACGCGGTGGCGTGTACAGTTTAATGGGGTTTCCAGTGTGACGGGATTTTTGGAGCGGATCGAAGAGCTGCGAATATCTCGTGGGGTATCAAAAGATAGATTACTTCGCTCTGCTGTTGAACTTTTCACAGGTGATGCCTTGTTATGGTTTCGTATGAATTACTTCACCACCTGGGATGAGTTGGTGGAAAAATTGAGGTCTGATTTCCAGCCTCATGATTATGAATATTTCTTATGGGAGGAGATACGACATCGTACTCAAGGTTCCCAAGAGAGAGTGATAAATTACTTATCAGTTATGGAAAATTTGTTTCGTAAATTACCTTCACTACCTTCGGAATCCTCTCGACTACAAATCATTAAGCGTAATCTTCTTCCCTATATACAGAAACAAATTTCTACCCATTCAATTAATTCTATTTCTGAACTGCTCCACCTAGCACGGTCAATCGAAGCTACAGAGTGTAGAATACAACAGTTCTGTCCTCCTACAACAAATACACGGTATATGGTTGAACCAGAATTGGCTTATAGAAAACCCGTGAACCCTCTTTTTGCTATTGAAACAGAACGACCGTCTTCTACTTTAGAGTCAATAAAGGTATCAACTAATGAAGTATTGTGTTGGAATTGTAATGGTAGAGGCCATAGATTTAGAAAATGTGACAAACCGAAACAATTATTCTGTTTCAAATGTGGACATCCAGGAGTAGCTGTGAGATCCTGTCCGAAGTGTATAAAAAACGAACAGAAACCGTCACAGTAAGTCGGCTGTCGGCGGTCGCGACGGGAAAAATACACGACTACTCTGCTAAAAATGAAGTTATTTTGGATTATGTGTTAGCCCATGCTCAGGGTGATAAAAGGCCTTATTTGTCTGTGAATATTTTAGGTATAGAGTTTTTAGGTTTATTAGATAGTGGGGCATCTCGCACTATAATCGGTAGTTTAGGTTGGGATAAATTAAAAGGTTCATGTTTTCTTGATGTCACAAAGCAAGTGACTTGTGTGGTTGCTAATGGACAAACATGTAATAGTATAGGAGAAGTATTGTTACCCATTTGCCTCCGAGATCGAGTGCAAATAGTAAATGTTTTAGTTATGCCCTCAGTACAGCATAGGCTGATACTTGGAGTTGATTTCTGGTCCCAGATGGAAATTATTCCAGATTTGCATGCTGGTGAGTGGAGGTTTCGTGAAAACGATTATATAACTACTGTTGACACTGCAGGAATACGCGATATCGAGTCTTTAACTGAAGACCAACGCTTAGCTTTAAACAAAATGGTAGATGACGCATTTGTAACCATGGGTAGTAGCTTAGGATGTACTCACTTGGTTGAGCACATTATTACTACCACTTCACCACCCATAAAGCAAAGGTATTATCCTATTTCTCCTGCCTTACAGAAAGCAGTGAATGCTGAACTTGACGATATGTTGAGAAAGGATATCGTTGAGCCATCGAAGTCTCCATGGTCGTCACCTATAGTCATGGTGAAGAAATCCGAAGGAGGTTGGCGATTTTGTGTTAACTACAAACGGCTGAATGCGGTTAGTACTCCTGATGCGTACCCGATTCCGTATGTCAGCTCGATATTGGATAAACTTAGGGATGCTCGATACTTAAGTACGCTGGATATAAAATCTGCATATTGGCAGATTCCTGTATCAGTTGAGTCACGTCCTCTTACAGCTTTCACTGTTCCAAATCGTGGTCTTTTCCAATTCAAACGTATGCCATTCGGACTTCATTCAGCACCTGCAACTTGGCAGCGACTTATAGACCAGGTTCTTGGAGATGATCTAGAAAGTTTTACATTCGTTTATTTAGACGATATAATTATATGTACACCTGATTTTAATAAACACCTCGAAGTTTTACAGACTGTCCTCCGTCGTATAATGGATGCCGGTCTTACACTTAATAAGGAGAAAAGTAAGTTTTGTCGGTCAGAACTGCGTTATCTTGGTTATGTTATCAACGAATCTGGATTGTTAGTTGATCCTGACAAAGTGGATGCAATTCTACGTATTCCTATACCTCGTACTGTTGCAGAGGTTAGACGCATCGTTGGTATGGCCTCGTGGTATCGGCGTTTCATTCCGTTCTTTTCAACTTTGGTTTCACCCTTAACACGACTTACTCAAAAAAATCGAGCTTTTGTTTGGGATAGCTCTTGTGACGTTGCCTTGAACCAAATCAAACAAACACTTATCTCCGCCCCTATTTTGACATGCCCGGATTTCACCAAGCCCTTTATAGTTGAGACGGATGCGAGTGATTATGGCGTGGGAGCTACTTTGTCTCAAAATTACCCAGAAGGGGACCGAGTTATTTGTTTTCTGAGTCGTTCACTCACAAAAGCAGAACGGAAATTTTCTACTACCGAAAAGGAGTGCCTGAGTGTGATCTATGCTGTAGAAAAGCTCCGACCGTATCTTGAGGGAAGTAAGTTCGTGGTGATCACAGACCATTATTCATTGAAGTGGCTCTTCAGCATAAAAGACCCGGTTGGGAGAATTGCTCGATGGGCATTAAGATTGCAGGCATATGACTTCGAGATAATCCACCGGAAAGGCAAAGAACATCTCGTACCAGATGCCCTTTCGAGAGCGGTTCCCTGTATAGATGTCCTCGGAAGTTCTGATCCAGATAACGTTGAATCATCTTCGACAGATAAGTGGTACCTAAGCATGATGCAAAGAGTTAAGGAATTGCCAACCAAGTACCCACTATGGATGATTAAAGGAAATAAACTCTATCGACATTGCAGAAATTACTACGCAGATTTGGCAGATACTGAGTGGTTATTGGTAGTACCACGAGAAGATAGGGCAAATATCATCAAAAATAATCACGACCCTCCCACTTGTGGTCACTTGGGTGTATCGAAAACGGTAGCTCGAATAAGCCAACTATTTTATTGGCCCAAGTTACGACATGACGTAGCACGGTATATTAGAAAATGTCGTATATGTTTGAGTACAAAACCGGAACAAAAAGCTCCTATAGGCCAAATGTTAACTTCTCAAGCCACCACCTCAAGGCCGTTCGAATTACTGAGTGCAGACCTGGTTGGGCCATTACCTAAATCAACATCAGGATTTTCTTTTATTTTTACAGTTATAGATTGTTTTAGTAAATTTTTGTTAACTTTTCCTTTACGAACTGCTACCGCAGCAAATGTGGTAAAGGTCCTTGAGAATCAAGTGTTTTTAGTTTTTGGGGCTCCCAAAACTATTATTGTGGATAACGGAAAACAATTCAGTGGTACATTGTTTAGGGAGTTAATGACAAGATACCAAGTCAAAATCAAATTCGCTGCTTTGTATCACCCACAAAGTAACCCAGTAGAGAGACCTCATCGTGTGCTGAAGACCATGCTGACGGCATATGTGTCTGAGAATCAGCGTCATTGGGACAAAATTTTACCGAAAGTTACTTTCGCAATTAGGTCTGCGAAACACGATGTAACCGAGGTAACACCAAATCTCATCGTATTTGGCCGTGAAGTTCGATTGAATAATGACGCAAATGGGAACCTTACACCTAATACCCCAGACCAATCCACATTGGATCGTTCTACAGATTTAACTAGGTTATTCTGTGATGTTACAAAGAGGTTGAAATTAGCATACGAAAAAGCCAAGAAACCGTATAATTTACGACATCGGAATGAGACGTTTGCTGTTGGACAATCTGTATGGAAACGTAATTATGTATTATCCGATGCATCGAAGCATTTTAGTGCTAAATTAGCTCCAAAATTTATTGGACCCTTTTTAATTAGTAAAATTGTTTCACCGTGGACCTATGAACTTTCGACTCAGGATAATAAGTCCATTGGGATCTGGAGTGCAAAGGATCTTAAGTCTCATCCACCGGATGACGGTACCACTTAGTTTTAAGTTACTTCAGCTCGAATGGTAATCGAGCTACTTAAGTGATGTCTAACTATATGTTGTAAATAAAATATTTCTTTTTTTTTGATATCTCACACCATCAAAGAAAAGTTTTGGTAAAACTTTTTTTAAGGAAGGGTGGTGTTGTTACGGGTTAAAAGAGTAGCTTACCTTAACCTGATGGATCATGCAATATGGAGTAAAATATTCAAGTGAAACAAATGAATTTATTATGATACTTCTGTCTTACAGTTTCGTACAAATTGATTTACAAACTAACTCTTGTATTCTATAGAATTTGATCTTCTTCAATATTCAACTTTACTTTTCATCATTGAACGTAGAACCTACAACAGAGAAAAAATAGTATTAAAAATATTAACATTAACTCTCAGAAATAATAAATAATAAACAAAACAGTTAATTTACGTCAAAAATCCAAGGCTAAATTACTTCCTCTTTTCTTCTTGATTTTATTGTCAAATTGGCCTCATCCTTTATAAGCAAACATTTATTCAAATTAACTTCCAAGGTTAAAACTGCTAAGTGGCTTACCAAAAAAAGGGGATCTCCTTTTTTTGATTCCTTTTGAGAATAACGTGGCACTTGCTGAAACGTTAATCACATTTTGTGGATTTGATGCAAAAATTTTAGAAATATTTAAGGATTTTCTTAATGTACTTATGTACCACTAAATAAGTACCATATATATGTGGATATATAAATCTTTAATATCTTCTGGAATTTGTTTATGAACATAAACTTTGGTTAACCCAAAGCTACTTTAAGGCCACATGTCAACTTAGGTAAGTTTAAAATTAAATGAGATAATATATACCCTTCACTTTATACTTTTACACGTGGTAACATACTAAGGTAAATGTTTGTCTTTTAGGCCTTCTTCTTCTTTTCCTCTTTTATTATTTAGAACTTCACTTGTGTTCCGATTTCACTATGGTTCATATTTGTTAACTGCTGGGACACCTTAGGGACAATACATCTTTCCTGTTCCTTGATGCCTTCTGATTAATCTGAGCCAAGAAGTAAGCCTGGATTTTGGACGTAAAACCTGGTTGCGGATTAGTGTGATAGGAGTAGTACCTGCTTCCCTTAGTGGATCACAACAACACATTCCATCACTCTCAAACATTTGCAGATAAGTGATAGATATAGGATATTCATTTGAACAATTATTTTAATAACCATTTTATTGCTTCTTTATCTTTTTTTCTTTCAATCGGAAATACATATCCAAACCTCAGGAAGGTATAGTGAAATAATCTAAAAGAAAATAGTATATGTTAAATAACAAATAGTCGATCATAATTTCATAATTCAACAGAATAATATTTATATAGATAATTCATAATAGGAATAATAATAATAACATAGCATAATTATTATAACTCAAACTTACTTGTTAACTAACCATATGAACTTGTAAACCTTAATTATATATACGTATATATTTTGGAAGGGACTCTTTTGATCATGGTTTATTTCTTATAAATACATATTGGTTTTCAAGGTAGACACTATCATTTAGTTGTATCATTTTCCTTTCAATATATAACATCAAAATAAAGAGATATTTGAGAAAGAACCTGCACAGTTTGCTTATTTGAAGCACTCCGAACCCACTACATAATCTCTCATCATAACCAGGGAATGGGAATGAGAAAAAAAAGGTAACAACTCAGCTATAAAGTATTGTAACGTTTATTCTAATTTATATTTACAATTAATTTATATTTACAGATTTATATTCAAATACAGTCCTTTTTTAATAATTCATATATCACACTAAACACACACTAACTATAATTTATATGAGAGTCACTTTATCGAGGCGCGATTGCTTTCTTTCAGTACCAACACTAACTGACTAACTAACTCCACTGCGATGCTCGTCGCCTATTTATACTAGCACGTATGTATTTCTAGAAACCTCTCGAACTCGAAGTTTTGGTGGATGCGCCGGGTTTTTCTAGATGTTACGGTTTTCAGATCATTCTTGAAAATAAGGCGGAGGAGCCATAGTCGTATCATATGGGAATTTCACTGGGGGCACTAATTGAGCACATTAATGCAGCAGCTCGCGTTACAGTATTCACGGTACTACTAATGACAAAAAATTTACTTTCAAACTTCCACTCCTCACGAGAGAGACAGAACAATAATCTACTCCAGAACCTGAGAACTTTGTTAGGAAATGACTGTAAAGTGAACTCTCCAGTCGAACGGAATATAGTAGTATATATTGTTATGGAATATAACAATTTGATATATGATATTATATCAATGAATATTATGTGCCATGTATGTGAGTGAAGAATCAGAATTTCAAATCAAACAAAAATTTATTCAATATAGTATTTATTAAATTATTAAAAAAAATTTGGTTACATCATATGTATGCATGTAGACTCTCTCTCTCTCTCTCTCTCTCTCTCTCTCTCTCTCTCTCTCTCTCTCTCTCTCTCTCTCTCTCTCTCTCTCTCTCTCTCTCTCAGGGTGTTTTGGTAAGGTAAGTTATCTAAATTTAAGGAAAAATATCAAATATGATGCAAATAGTAAACGTTGAGATTGAATATTGATTTTGTTTACTATCTCCAGATTGCAATCCGTGTATGGTCTCCTATCCTATCACAACCTATATTAAATTTAAATTAACACAATTGCGCACAAATAGCTCCTACTTCTGGTCTCGTTCAAATACGGGTACTGCTAGTTGTAACAGCTTGCTATCACATAAAAGAAAAGGCTTGTTCTCGGAACAAAAAGAAGTTCGGTCTAGCGCAAAGCAAAGATCGTAGGTGTAAACGACTTTACTAGTGCTCGTTACAAGTTTGAGTATAAAATGATTTATATTACCAAGTTTCTTGTGATTCCTGTCTTCTGGACACTAATTATTTGTGTTTAATTGAAGGTAAGCTATGTAATCTACCTTTGATTCACTGCTACTTTTATTCTCAAGTTTTCTTCAAAATCTTTTCGAAAAACCTTTTTTGTACAACTGTCATTAAAAGTGACACTTTTAATGATAGCAAACAATGTTAAAAACGATTGTTTACATAGCAGCGTGTTAAAAATACTTTTAACACTAGTGTTAAAAATATTTTTAGCACTCCATTTTCTTATGATGAAATCAGATGAGAAAAATTCAGCAATTGCAAATTTTTATTATCAATATTCAACAATCATTACTTATGAACATTAATATTAATCGTAAAACTAGAAAAAAGACGAAAACTGGACAGGAATGAAATTCAAATGACAGCGTCTTTTCTCATTTGTTAGTAATCATAACGTTGGCAACGTCTGCCATTCACAACAATCTTTTGATTATTTGAATACTAAAATGCATTTTGAATTTATTGTCATTGCAAATTCGCTCGTTTCATTATCAAAATAGGGAAGTTGTACAAAAAACATTGTATGGTATTTGTGTTAAAAGTGATTTTATTTTGTTCGTGAAATTGTTCAATTCGCTCCGCTAATTTCACAAACGTTTTCACTCACAAAATAAAACCTCACTTTTAACACTCATATCATAAATAACTACTATTTTCTACTACCGTGCGTTTTAACCCACTTTCCCGCACGCAAATTAGCTTTGAAAGTGTCACTTTCCCGCACTAGTGCGGGAAAGTAAAATTATGCAAATTTTGACCTTATTAGATAGTTTTTACTTCGGAAGTTATAACTATTCTTACACCAGGTGAATAAATAGTCCATCAAATAAAATCAACATGTTTTCCAGCTTCTTGTTGCATTTTTAATTTTCTGGAAATATAAAATAAAATAAATATTTTGATATAACCTTGTAAATTCTTTAGAGTAGTGTCACAAAACAACTATCAAACCACCCGGGTTTGATAAAAGAAAAATATATCAAATGAAATTCTTTCATCTACAAATGACTTAAAATTGTTGCCGTCACCCTCATCGTCATCTTTATGTGATCTGGTCTAAGTTTTTTATATGTGTGTTAAAATAAAATAAATTTTGAAAAATGGGTTGATATACTTTTTTGTATATACGGTCGTAGAAAAAATTATGTTCCCAACTCATGCGTAAAGTGTCTTTCCCGCCCTTGACCGCTTGCCCGAACTCCGCTTCGCGTCGTTCGGGTCAACTGCAGTCACGTGCGGGAAAGTATCACTTTCCGCACTAGTTAGGAAAATAACTAATTCTAACACCCAAAATCTCTTTCCCCTTTAGTTACGTATCAACCTTCCAACTTTCCTCTTTTTTTGTTTATCGTTGCTAACGAATATCCTCTCCGTTTCTTCTTTATTTTTTTATAAAATTGCTAATTTTTGTTAAAATTCAGTTACTGACAGTTCATATTGTTTAATCAAAATAAAATATCCATAATGACAAATGTTATTTTCTAATATCAACCTTATCAGCTAATCTACAGGGTATATAAAAATATCTTACATTAATTGTAAATAGTAATTCATTCATCTTAACGTTATTGTTCAAAATGATGGATATGGCATAAATCTCTCATGTACATATGATGTAAAACTTTCTAAAATTAATCATTATTTTATTCTAATTATGAGCATCTCAATTCCAGTACAATATATAGTATAGTAGTATGTAGTATAGTATAGAATATAATATACCTTCTTGACACGCTAGAACGTCAAAAACGTCAAACTCCAGTTTTCTGTCGCTATGCTTCGGTCCTCAAGCTAAACACTTTATCCACTTAATTGAGTAGAGTTAGTGCAGTAGTAAGGGCATAGTTCACATTGGAATTATACTTTGGCAAGTTTATCTGAAGCCGTGAAAGGAATGCAGTCGAAAACATTCGATATTGCCACGTTTAACTATGGAACAACTGAAGTGCTAAGTATGTAGTGATAATAATTAGGAAAGGGATTTTTTTTATTAACAATATGATTAAACGTTAATTATTTAATCTGCTTGTTTCCTTGGATTTTTTCTATCAACATTATTTTTTCAATTTATGAATATTGAAAGATGAGCACTTTTCCAAATTTTTCATGGGATTCTTCAAGCTCTGGCAGCGTTGTACGAGAACCATAATCATCACACCCTCCGAATTACATAATTGGTGATTTTTATCGAAAGCTAACTTCTCATAGACAAGCGCGTGCGTGTATTCTTCCCTCTCACTTCGTCAATTGACTGATATTGATTTATCCAGTGGCGTTGGTATTGTCAGCTACCTTTGTATTTTCAATGTTACTTGAAGTATTTTTTCGTGAGATACCGTTGATGAGAAGTCGGTTACAGAGCGATTATACCCTCACCAAAGAAATTTTAAAGGTTGTTATCGTTCATGATCTCTCGCAAAAATCAACCGGTTAACCGGATAGAATTAACTTCACAACAATAATAAATAAACATAACCTCAATAAAAAGTGACGAGTTACAAAGTTTCTAGTGTTTGGAAAATATTTTCTTCAGTTTCAACTATAATTGACGATTTTTTTGATACTAGCCTTCTCGTAGTTATGTCATCACAAGTAACGTTGCATAGTTCAGTTAGGCTACGAGTTTCGGGCATGTTTCGGATGATTATTTTCACCCTAGGGTGAATCATAGGGATTGGTTAGACAAATATAATGAAACTGTGTTTTTTCAGCTTTTTAGAATGTAAATAAACACTTTTTCGCAGTTACTGGCTCCGTGGATATTATACATAAAATAATGAATTATCTTTGTTATTATATATACTGAAATTTCAATCAAATTTCTAATTTTCAAATGTCACTCCTGTCAATTGAATTTCTATAACCGCCAGTAACCATACTCCTAGGCACGGGAACTGAAAAAGATCCCGTTTTATAATTTATTGCGTCACAAATTACATCATTAACATATTCCCCTATTACCGTTCTATCGCAAAAATACAGTGAGAACTGAATAACAGTTCCCGCTATATCAACGGGATCTCGCGAAAAAATACCATTGGTAAAATAGGTGCCGTACACCATTTGTACGTTTATGCCTCGCCTCTTACCGATGGCCCGTAGTTTCAGATATACTTGCCAAACTATATCCGTAATCCCCAACTGATTGACTTCTCACTTACATATTATACATGATAATCCTTTGGTAGAGAAAAATCGATCAATACAATAATGTACAGGATGTTTCATTTGAAAAATAGGCAGGGAATTGAAGTTATAATGTCAACATAAGAGCAAAAAGACCCCTATATCTTTGACGTGTTTTTTCATTTTTTCGTAAGTGACGCCTTCAGAATTATTGGGGTGAATAGTTTTCATGCGGTTTCAGATGCGAATGTACCACATGGTGCCTCTTGCTCAGCCAGGTGTTTAAAATGCTTTAAAATAATAATAATATTAATATCATGGCTTGACACCCCATGTGGGGTTACGCCGCAAATGCTTTCTAGATCCGCTTAATTGGGGTGGATCAGTACCCGTTATACATTGAAATTTTTCCACTTAGGTCTTGCCATAATTTCCTGTTACTTGTTTTCTCTTTTTGCAGTCTGCTCTATTAAGGTCCGCCTCAACCTCATTTTGCCACTTTGACCTGGTTCTGCCGCGTCTCCTCCTTCCTCCTGGATTCCACTGCAGGATTTATTGGCTACTGATTTAGCTCCTACTCTCCATACATGCCCTGGCCATTTAACTCGAAGTACTTTTATTCTTTTCACAATGTCTTCGCCTTCCATTACGTCCAAAATTTCACTATTCGTTCTAAGTCTATATTCATTTTTATTTATTTTTACAGGTCCCAATATTGTTCTTATGATCTTTCTTTCAGTTATTCTTAGTTTTTCCTCCTCCTTCTTTGTTAACGTAATTGTTTCTGCTGAATGCATCATTTTTGGCCGTATTATGGTTTTATATATCATAATGTATACGTGTGTGGTGAATTTTTAAAAATCACCCTGTATACTCATAAAAATTTTTTTGCTTTCTCTCGGTTGGGTTGGGTTCTTCGAAATATGTTACTTACCTATCTTTATATCAGATAGTCAAACAAAATACATTCAAATATTTTATTTTCAAAACATAAACATGTATTAATTAATTTATTTATTATTTTGAAATAATTGAAATTATTATTCTTTCATTTACAACCATATAAATGCAATCAGTTTTTCGGAATTATTTAAAAATCTCTGCGCATCAGGAAACTATAATATCGGTCCTCCTAGTTCAAAATCGTGCCCGATCGGAACGTGTGTTCATGTGTTCATGTGACTTGTCAACGGCTGAGATTATTTAACGAATGTTAAATTTAATTTATATATTATGGGAAATCAAAAATCGAGTTATTATATTGTCATTTGTTTTATGAGGTACCTAAGCTTCCTTTTTAATATCTTAATAGTTATTTATGTAATAAGGATCATAAAGACGATCATTATGGTACAAGTCGTGAATGTTATCGGGCGAGGCGTAGCCGAATCCGATAACAGGGCGTGTGCCTTAATGATTGTTTATGATTCGTATTACATACAAAATTTTATCTGATGGCAATTTTTGGTGCCAACAACCGGATTACAAGTTTGCCAACAATCATCAACTACTGATGTAAAAACTCTAGAATCCATTGGAATTAATATTACAAATTGTAGTCATTGTTCTTTTACCATTTATAATAAATAGTTTTGTACATAGTTATGCATTTTGAATAAACTTTTTTGATCAAACCATTACATGTTTTCCTTATAGAATTTCATTATGGTACTTAGTACCATAATGAAATTCATTATGGTACTTAGTCCCATAATGAATTCATTATGGTACTTAGTCCCATAATGAGCTTCCTTATGTCATCAAAATTGAGTGACATAACGTTGTCATTATGACATGCCATCAAATAAATAATCTTACCTAAATGTACAACCCATATCTAAATGAAAATCGTTGATCTAAACCTACAAATTGTTCAAAATGGCGACTTGATAGTTTATGTGCTGGAGAGCAATTGCCTTTCTCTTCTTAAGGATCTTCTCCATTAACGCGCATTACTCCAAATTCTTATTATATTTATATATACAGTGTGTCCGCGTAAGTTGGCTACATATGGAAAACTATGTTGGTATTGATTTTATGAAAAAAAGGTATTCTTCATAAAAAGTTCTGCATTATCTAAAACCTTAAATGCAATCGTTACATATTTCTTATTTTGAGCCGTATACGAGGTTTGTCAAAAAATATTAATCTTACTCAAGAGTAAAGTACCTTTATTTTTCACAATACAGAAAAATTGTAGGAAGTAAAGTTGTTTAAAATT
>CAJUYG010005394.1:0-14005 GCA_910591675.1 Galerucella calmariensis | reverse complement strand
CAAATGATACGGAATTAACCCGTATTGAAACACATTTATCTTTTACAGACACTAAAAATGAAGAATTTTGTTTTTGTGTAAAGGGAGGCGGGGTTTGTTAGTTCAGTTAGCTGCTGTAAAGCGCCGTGCCAGTTTCTTCTATATGTTTTAAAACCTCTCTTATTTATTACTCTATGGCATGAGCTACTTCGCCATCCACACTCGGTGATCCAATCTATGCGTCTGTTACCATTTTGTTAGTTTGTATGAATGTATAGTTATTGTGTATAATATATCTTTGGTATAGTTTTAGTCCTTATATAAAAATTTTCAGTATAAATATTTGAATAAATGTATATAGATATCTTATGGTACATATATATTTTTATCATTGTTTTATGTCCATTGAAAAGATCATCAGAAGGTCATTGACAAGAATAAGGACGTATTTGGGAGGCCCATTACCAAAATTAAGGAGACGGACTCGGGATGATCTGATTAGGTATTCCAAGGGACGTACGATTTAGTAGTAGTAGTCCTCGGGACGTCCTGAGGATGGCTTTGAAACGGACGTACCTCGAACTTCGGATGTCTGATAACGGACTGGGAACGTTCATGTACGTTTAGTTCTTTTCACAATCTGAGAAACTGACTTGGGCTTGAGATGCAATAAAACCATAAAAACTTGAGAGGTGTCAAGGGACACCCGGATGGAACGAAGTTCCTTTCGATTAATTAGTGAAGGAATTGTACATATACATACACACACCGAAACATTTATATATATTCATATATATATGTACTCTGTCTGTCTATTCTTTGATACACGTCATAGATGCGCGGGACTTTGTAAACACAACAACAGAGTGTATATATATATATATACTCTCTCGACTTCGTAAACACAACAGCGTATAGGTTAGAACACGCACGGCTTGCTAAATACATAGGTTCTGAAATTGTAATATTAAAATATGATTTGTTTTTGAATTTATCAAAATTATGACGCGTACACTTGCTAAACACACAAAATGTGGAGATTATAATGCGTATGACTTGGTTAGAACAATAATAAAGAGAGGTTATAGTGCGTACTTGCTAAATATACAAAAGCATTTATTATTATTATCTGTATATAATCGCACATTGCAGCATGTACCTTTCTTCGCATCTGATACACATGAGAGCTCATGGCAGCATGTGTTGAATGCCTTGACGCGTAGGTTGATGGTTCGCGCCCGGACTATGGTGAAAATTTTTTTCAATTTATTTGCTTTCTATAAGAGAGAAAGATACAGACAGAGAAACATGCGATGCGCACAGCTTACAATAGCTTCCTATATCAAAAAGTGTCGTGACAAAACTTTTCGTAAGAATTTTATCCGTCTAGCCTCCTTTCACAACGCGCGATAAGGAACTTCGTTCCAAAAACTTTCCGGATTCACCGAGTAGAGCCTAACTATACCTGATGAAAATAAATTATTTTTAATAAGAATGACCCAAAAGTCTTATAAAGTTTTCCGGTAATAATTTATCATTCGACCCTGTCACGGCTAATACTTTTATGGCTTTATTGCATGTCATTGTCCCATCTCAGGTCAGGTCAGTTTCTTATATCGTGAAAAGAACTATACTTGTGCTGTCTGAGTTAAAGTGTAAGCTTCAGAAAAATGCTTTTGGGTTTTTTTCAATAGGTTGGATCTGGATTTTCTTTGATGAAACCTTTACTAATTGGTTTTAATATTACAGCTAGTTTTAAAAGATATTCTATTCTATTTATTATATATTATTATATATTATATATTCTATTTAAACTATTTTTAATAGACTCAAATTTGTAAAATGTTTTTAAATGATTATTGAGCAATATTTCTTCAATCTTCAAACAGTACACACCTTTAAAATTGAGAGAATAAAAGGAGGCAAAAATATGAATAAAATAGTATATTATACACCAAGGTGGTGGAAATCATTATTATTGACCGAGCTCCAAAAATATTTAGCGAGGGACTTTGCCCCGAGCGGAATAAGGTGCGAGGTTCACAAATGTCTTCACCACCATGGTGTATATACATTTTTTTCCACTACTATAGCCAAATTTAAGACAAAAATTGAAAATAATTCCAAATCGTTCCACGAGAAGCGTTTATTCCGTCGTCTGATCACAGAATACACCAGCCAAACAATAAACGAAATCCGGCGTAAATCCTTTGATGTTTTGGGGGTAAAATTTTGTGACCTTCAAACTGACGTTGGCAGATAACGGATCAAGTTACACTAAGTAAATTTTTCAAAAAATGTAAATCAAATGTTAACTACACGCAAAAAAAGTGAAACCAAAGAATCTCAAATTATAATTGTCTATTTTTATGACTTGTTTTAATTGTAAGTAATCGATTTTTAAATCAAGTCGGCTTGGCAGAAGTTTCTTACGACCTCCCGCACAAATATTTTTGCACGACATGATTTAATAATTTTTTTATAAATAAAAAATTGATTGTAACAAATGCCATTCATTTTTACATGAGATTTCCTGCGTGAGAATAATCATATGCTAAAACTAACAGTTTGTTGTAGGTAGTACCTACATACATTTATATAAAATTTTGTTTTTTGACTATCCACACTATTATTTTTGTACGACATCATTTTATTCTAAAAGAAACCTATTGCACTAGATGCCGTATAGTTTCATATGACCTTTTTTGAGTAGGAAAATCTCGGAAAAGAAACAATTTCCCATGGCTTTTCAAACAACTTTTTTTGTACGGCACTTCTGTCAAATCTTTATTTATATGTTGTATAATCTACAGAAACATATGCCGTACAGTTTCAATTCACCTTTTTAGAGGGTAGAAAATGAGTTTTTGAAAATTTTCCTAGATTTTCCGAACGATTATTTTTGAGCGCCATAGAGTCTGGACCGATCTCCTATGGTTCTACTATCAAATGTAACAAACGGCGTACAGTTTCATATCACGGTTTCAGGGGGTGAAAAATGAAATGTTCAGTTTTCCACTGCGCTTTTCTGCACCGGATAAATGTACGCCATAGTGCTGGAACCGATTGTGGCATGATAAACTATCTTTCTGAATGGGTTTGCTGCTGTTTCAAATCGCGACACTTTTTTCCCCATGGGCATAGTCTAATACTTATTCCGTCTCCATCACTTGAATGACAGCCACGAATAAAGGAGTCCAGTCTAAGGTCAGTGTGGCCAAAAAAGTTGTTTTTTCTGACAAGAATGACATTTAAGGTCTACCCTTCAAAACATAAGATTTTTGCATGTTTATTATTATTGCGAACATCTATATTGCTTTATTGAAATAATGAATACACCCCCGAAGCGTATATCTTGAAATTTAAAACGACTTTTTAGCTGAATACTCAACATATCGGTGGCCAAAAACTCTAAGAACTTCTCGCAAGTCATCATTTCATTCCTGTTATGCCAAGAATTCCTAGAATCATTGGCCACCGATTAGTTGAGTATTCAGCTGAAAAGGCATTTTAAATTTTAAAATATACGCTTCGGGGGTGTATTCATTATTTTAATAAAGCAATATAAATGTTCGCAATGGTAATAAACATGCAAAAATCTTATGTTTTGAAGGGTAGACCTTAACTGTCATTCTTGTCGGAAAAAACCACTTTTGTTGGCCACACTGACCTTAGACTGAACTCCTCTATTGCACAAGTTTTTGGCGCCATAACTGATAAATGTAATTTTGTACTTAAATAAATTTTATCGTTCAAAACACAAAACAATATGTAAATAATCAAAAAGCTTACAACAAAGAAAATTCTTTGGTAAACAATAACACACACTGACGGACATTCTCAGCATGTAATCAGAATGTGGATAGGGCGTACGTTCTAAATGAAAATTCCACACTGATTTTTAACCAATCAGAATGTGTATTTCTGTCAGATCACCATAGCAATGGATGAATTTTATCGGAAATTTTTTCCTGGTGGGTACTCAACAGCGAATTATACTGGACATTTTTTCGACGTTTATGATGAAAGAATATTTTTTTGACAATCTAATTTTTATTTGTTTACATAATAATTTTGATTAATTTCAACAAAAAGCTTAAATGTTTTCTAAATTCATGGACCATTATGATTGATGTTTATATTAAAAACGCAATTATTGTATACTATGGCATGTTGATTCGAAGTTGCTTGCTCTTGATTTAGAGATTCTTGCAGAAGTTGAAGCAGACCTCATTGCGTCAATTATATCCTGATGATGGCCCGATTCAATTAGCAGATATGGTTTTATGGAATGACTGCTACAATGCCCTGTTATTTTGATTAATTGCTGTTCTCCAATTCCCGTTTTGGCTGGAGTTGAAACAGCAGTGGCCCTCGCAGAATGATTTGTTATATTGATCTCGTTGACATCGATTCCAATCACTGATGCCGCCGATTTGAACCAGGAAGATATTGTATTTTTCCAACCGGGCTGTTCTTGTACAAACCTTTGGAATTGGGGTAGTGCCAGTTTGGATTTGGAGTTGAAAATAAACGATTCGTTTTGATGAGCTGGTCTCGCTTGCTCATTAGTTTTTTGAACAGTTACTGGGTATACAGTATTACTGTCGGCCATTCATTTTGTACCGCCTTGAGTGGTTTTGGAGAAAACCGGGTTATACTCAATGCGTCCTGTTGGTTTCCCTTGATTGTCAATTTCCTCCACGAAATATTCTATTGCTGCTGCCGCTCCTTTGCTTCCTCTCCAGGCCAATTCATGAGCAGCAATGTGAAAGAACTTTCTTTGCAATCCTTCCGGAGTGTTTTCGTCCCAAAGCTTAATAGTCTTTATCAATTCGTCTGCTGATAGTGCGGATGAACTTGCCTTTCTCTTGGTTGGATCTATTTGTAGCTTCCGACGCTTAGCATTTTGTGCAGCTCTTGCGTTGACAAATTCTATGTCAGAGAATGGATTAAATTTGCGATTATACCTTTCGAAAAAATATTTCTGCAACTGCTTAGCTGTAGAATTCCATAGAACTTTGATAACACTCTCCTTGTAGTCTTCGGAGTTCTTTTTTCGCATGTTGAAGGCATAGTCTTCAAGAATGAGCGCCAGTTCTTCCACAGGTATATCCGCTCTGTCGAAATCATACGCTTTTTCTGTTCAAAAGTTCATAAACTGCTACCATACACTTGCCTTCGATTTCCTAGTATTCGCTGGTGTCAACTGCTTAATATTCTGGCGAATATTTTCTTTACTTTCTTGACCGAAGTGAGACATTTTTCTACGTCGTGCTGTTTTGACAAAATTTTGACAGAAATAATTTCTAGCTTAGAGTTTCACTGAGTTGCCATGGTAACTGAATAATCAAGTTGACAAAACCTGTTTTGCAAGAACTTGATAAAGACGAAAATTGATGTTGTTGGAAACACATTTGGTGTGGAATTTTCTTACCGAATACCACACGAGGTCAAATTAAATCCGGAAATTTTATCTCGCTCATGAATATATATAATTTTCGAAATATTCATGAGCTCGAAAAAATTCCCGGAAATAATTTGACCTCTACTGGTATTACTAGTGAAAATAACACACGTCCAGAACAAAAAATGTTTTCCCAAAAATTACATTCTCAGAATGTTAAATTGCTACCTGGATTTTTATCAATAGTTTGAACATTATAAAAAATTTCGTTTGTCAACGTCATTATTAAACAATGTTGCATGCAATTCTCCAAGAAATCATGCATTTGTGAAATTATTTCCTAGTTATGCATGAACAAATGAAGTATTCCTAGATAGAGTAAATTGCGGGAACGGAAGTGGAAGGTAAAGGCAAATCATTAAAGGAGCCTTGAGCGCGTCAGCAGCGGCGTTTCGAAAAGAGGACAAGACATTCCGTGCATTTCGATTAGGGAAGGAATTAATGATCTCCGTCGTGTGTATTCGCGAGAATTAGATCCGATAGTGTGAACGAGGGCAAGAAGAGTAAGGTGCAAGAGGAAGGACGACGAATAAGGGTTGTTTGTCCATGTTTGTTGGAGTGTTGAGCACTGAGAAAGAGAAAGTTGCCAAAGTGAAAAATTGAATGTTGATGTAATTCGATATATTTTTTAAGTAATTTGTTTTTAAGGCATCAACTTTTCGTTGCTACTATTGTTCACTAATATACAGGGTGAAATGAGAATTGCGAGTGATACTTAACCTTTTGACCAAGGAGTCCAAGGAGTCCAAAGCGATCATATGACTTCCGAGATACAGGTTTGTCAAAGTCAAAGTCAAAAATAGCTTCATTAATCCAAGTTTCACGACTTATTATTAAAAGAGTAAGATCCCAGAGCGATAAGACATAACTTATTTCCAAATGGATGAAATGTTATAGGTTCTCAGTAGCATCTCGTGTGCTTTGAATACCTGTGTGTTTGTGGAGCTAGCCTAAGGGCACCGGGGCAGGTATCAAGTGAGAAAGATAACTAAAAATAAGAGCTACTTCACTTAAATTTGTATGTCTGATTTTTATATATGTTTTTTAGAATAATATTCTAGAGAAGTATCATAAGTGTCAGACACTTTTCATGGACCAAAACTTTTGTCAGACGCTTTAAAGCCCCACAAAAAATGAATAAACTTCATTTCTTTTCACATGTCTGACCTTCAAATATGTTATCAAGGCAACTATTACTAAGTTATATAGTCCAGGAGAAGTCGGCGCATGATTACCGAAAACTATTCCACCTCAATTTTTTTATACTAAACAGACTACAGTCCATGGTAATATAACATGACAAATATAAAAAGTAATTAATGTCAACCGTACAAAAAAAGAGGCTAAAAATAACTAGAAAGTAGATCTTTTGTATCAAATAATGTTGGCAACAACGCAATAATTTTGAATGTTCACATGTAGGTTCAAGAATTAGTACAGAGCCTTGTGGAACACCAGAAGTAATTTTCCTCTGGGTGGATACTTCATTGTGTATGGCGTATCATGGAAAGCAGGAATTATTTGAAAGGTGCTGAAAGGTGCTAATGTGCTCAGACATACTAGCGGGTAAGCTGGATTGTTAGAAGTAGCAGATAACTTGATGAAAATTTATTGGTCCATCAGGCAGAGAAGACAATTTCCTTCGAACCCTCGGACATACTGTCTAACAAAACACCCAATATTTCAGGTCGGTTGAGTACTGGAATTCCATATTCATTTAATGTTAAATGTTATCGTAGAGTTATTCTCCTGAATTTTATTACCTCAGACTTCGTTGCAGAGAATGTTTTGACAGGCCAGGCTAACAGTTTATTCAATGCTACTTGGAAAAAGTCTCGAAGTGATGTTATGGTTTTTGCGGTCATGACAGAATAAACATTAGCGTGAAGAGCAATTCCAACAGACGACGGATGTTGAAATAACATTGTTTCTGCTTAGATTAAAAGGAGTGGGTCTAAGTACTTAAGGTTGGAGTACACGGTTATACAGGGTGGTCCTTGACTCCTTGAGTCTTTGAGAAGTACAGTACAATCTTCACTTCAAAATATTGCGATTTAAATCAACTAGCCTGAATAAAATGTTGATATTAAGAGAGATACCTACAGGGTGTTGAACATGAAATTTTAATTTTCGTTTTTGTACAATAACTCTATCGCTTTTTGACGTATATGCATGAAAATTTAAGGTTGAGGGTTTTTTGGTATGAGAAATCTTAATTTAGTATCTATTTTGATAGAGGGCGTCACATAGGCCACGTATGCGGCACAAATGTACGTAAAACTTTTTCGCCTTTTACATTAGCGCAACTTTTGTAAAAAATAATTGAAGCCACTTTATCACAACAAAAAAAAGGTATATCTGTTAGTATCCCCAAATCTTAACGATTTTAGAGAACATTTTTTGACAGTTCCAAGAGCCAATCAAATTTAATTTAGTTTAATATCATATGAACAATTTCACCCAATCATGTCAACATTACACTGATAACAGACCATGGGATATTTTCACGTTGCTATGGACACATATTGATTTATTTCAATTTTGAGGTTTCAAATATTTAATATTTGGAAATGTCACGATTTGGTCGTCATACTATAATTGGCAAAAATTTTTCTATCCGAATAACCCTCGGACATTGATAAATGCTCAAAAATTTTATGACAACTTTCTCAAGATTGTTGCTTGTAGGCAACAGATCTCCGCCTACGGCGTCGGTCTGTTTCCAAGCAACAAGCATTCGAAATCTGTCATACATTTTTTTCGATTATCAATGTCCTTGGGTTATTACTACTGATAATTATTATTTTTGATTATTAAAAGTACCATACATATTTTTCATGTCAACTTTCACTATACCCTAATACTGTTCATCTTAATACTAAAAAAATAATTATTGTACACACTACATTTTTCAAACGTGATTCCATTTAATGATAATTATGTAGTCAATCACTAAAATATGATTATGTCTAAAATCGGTGAGATTTGGGGATACTAACAAATATACTGTAACGTGTTTTCTTCCTTCACGTGGCTCCTGCCACACGAACACGTCACTATGGCCACCCTTGACTTTAAATCCTTCGACGGAATGCTCGGGCGCCAGATTTTTAACGTGGTTTGCTCCACGGCCCCTTGACCCTTAGCGTCAAGAGTTCCAGATAGCCTCAGATGGAGGTTACGGAAAATTCCAGGGGTCTTGTTGAATTTACCTTTACAATTTACCTATCTGTCTATCAAATTTACAACACGGATGTTTCAAATATCGGTCCTTTAATTTATAGTTTACGGTTGATAGCAAATGAAACAGGATTTGAATCCTCTAGTCTATTAATACTCTGTGGTCTTTTAATTCTGATTCTACCGGGATGAGACAAATAAAGGGGAAAATATAGTAACGGACGAAATGGTCGAAGCCGGTCAATTTATCAAATACAACTTAAATCGGCCGGGTAACCGAACAAGTTGTGGCTAAGCCTCTTGCAAGTTCGGGAAACCCTTTGGATTCAAAGGAGTCACGGAAACCTACTGAAATGCGATAATAATGAAATGAATGATCCACGAAATGGTGATAGAACGTCTGAATCTGCCGGGTATTCGAACGAGTTGTGGCTAAGCCTCTTCCAAGTTCAAGTAACCCTTCGGATTCAACGGAGACACGAGAATTTACTGAGACAAATAATTTGCCCACGGGATAAATGTTTAAATCTGCCGGGTAATCGAACAAGTTGTGGCTAAGCCTCTTCCAAGTTCAAGTAACCCTTTGGATTCAATGGAGACGCGGATATTTACTGAGACAAATAATTTGACCACGGAATGGATGTTTAAATCTGCCGGGTACTCGAACAAGTTGTGGCTAAGCCTCTTCCAAGTTCAAGTAACCCTTCGGATTCAACGGAGACACGGGAATTTACTGAGACAAATCATTTGCCCACGGGATAAATGTTTAAATCTGCCGGGTAACTGAACAAGTTGTGGCTAAGCCTCTTCCAAGTTCAAGAAACCCTTCGGATTTAACGGAGTTATTAAACAAAAGCTATTGAAAACTACGAACTCGGAAATAAAATTCAAGAGTGAAAAAAATAACTTATTATCGACACACCAGAGTAGAAATAAAACTAAAATATCACAATACTAAACAGTATCAATTAAATATAAATGTCCTGTAATTAAATATAAATGCCCTGTAATTGAAAAGACATAAAATCGTACCCTCAATCGAGAGTCGGCGAATATTCAATAAATACCAATTACTTGTTTAGCAATAAAAAAACAACTTTTCTAGAACAAATTAATTTTTATTCAAAGTGGTTGTTATAAAAAATAAATAAAAAAAACTAAACCGATTTCGACTCCACAGACTTGAATCAAAATCCAGAAAGTATAAAAAAAAAAACAATAAAAAATAAATGACTAAGTACTATCATGAAAAACAATTTTTCCCAAGACAAAACACACTAATTCGATAGTGCCGGTTAGGTAGAATAAAAATGAACAAAGTAAAATAAAAAAAATCAATCAGTCAGAAAATAAAAAAGATATATCAAACTATTTCTAGTTTTACGGAAGTACGGAAATTTACGAATATACGGTGATTATTAAAATATTTTACCTTCTTGAATTGGCTTCGGTATTGAACTATCTGTTCACCACTTTCAAAAAGAATTATTGTCTTTTAATATAAAACTCCGGGAACCGGATCGGTAAATAAAATCTCGGACTAACACTGATAACGGAATCAGTAGCGAACTACGAACAAAGAGCAGAAGGCTGAGAGCACTAGCAGAGAGCCCGAAATACCACACTCCTGTCCTTTTTATATTTCTCATTAGTAAAATTTTTATCAAAAACTGTAAAAAAATTTGTCATCCTACCAGACGTCTTTCGGAATTAAATAAATTAAATTAAACGGTATATATACCCAATGTCCTTTTTAAATGAAAAATTTTAACTTCGGAAATGATTAAATTTTATGATTCAATATAAATTTACGTACCTCCGGACTAATATAAAAAATACTATAACTATAATATAACGGTGATAAAAATGAAAAATGATAATTCGGTAACAAAAGGGAATCGGAAAGTTAGTAACGAGTTATTTAAACTAAGTAGTAAACTAAAAAAAAAAATGAAAAACTTTAAAGAAAGACCTTAAATCGGTTCCAAAAAAAATAACTCGTTACAATACCTTTTTGTTGTTGTTGGCTTTAACTACTTTTTACAAAAGTAGCACTAATGTGAAAGGCAAAAAGTTTTGCGTACATGTATACCGCATACGTGGCCTATGTGGCGCCCTCTACAAAATACATTGAAATAGGTACAAAATTATGATTTTTCCTATCAAAAAACCCCCAACCTCAAACTTTTGTGCATATACTTCAAAAAGCGTTAAGGTTATTGTAAAAAACGAAAATTGAAATTTCTTGTTCAACACCCTGTATCTCTCTTAATATCAACATTTAATTGAGGCTAGGTTGTTTAAATCGCAATATTTTGAAGTGAATATTGTACTGTACCTACTTTTATGTACAAATACTTAAGGATCACTCTGTATTGGAAGGAATCCATTAGAAATTGATCTATATATTCCTTCCAAGACTCATACTGTATAAAACTAAAATTATCATACTTATTAAACATTAAAATTCCATTTCATTCCCCAAAAATATTATTTCAATCAGAACTTACTTTTGAGCTACTTTGTTTGCTATAAACAACCCTTATTACTAATAACAAAGGGCAACGATCACAAAGTAATTATTAAGTTTGTGAATTTTATTTTATCAGTCCTTTTTAATCCCTAGACATTTCACCAGTTGACAGTTTCCTACTCAGATTGAGAAACTATAGAAGTTAAACATCTGTTAACAGGGATGAAGTTTTGTTCCTTCCTTAAATAAAAGAATGCAGAAATAACCAATAAACTTTTATATACAGTGTGGAAAACACTTATGGAATAAAATTCTTTATGTCATTATTTTAGAAAATTATAAAAAATGCCGAGACACGTCAACTTTTGAATTGAGTTGTGCGTTATGTAAACATAAATTTAAATGTACAGGGTGATTTACGCAAGTATGCCATGGTCGGTGTATTTTTCAATGAAACACCCTGTATATTTGCATATTTTTGAAATTCTTTTAATGAACCGATTCCAACAAACTAAATAATGTATGGTCAATTATGAATTATACAGGGTGGAATTTTAAAATTAATAATTTATTACACTTGAAATATTGGTACTTTTTTAAATTAGCTAAATATGGATTTATCAAAAATATTAGACGTATTTGTATATTAAACAAAACCTGCTACGCCCATGAATTTTATCATAAATACCTAAAAATTGTCTAAAAACGCCAATAATTAGACAAAATCGGTAAATAATGTGGAAAATAATGTGGATTGTTTTAAATCGGTAAATAATGTGGATTGTTTTCTATTCTGTCAGTTGTTGATGTGTTGACAGTTTATACTGAAAAAGTAAAATCTTTGTTAAACACTCTTTCCTTGTCGACATAACAATGAAATATTCAAGTGAGAATTACCGAATTGAGATTTTAATGATGATCGGGTACGGGGATAACTGCAGAAGTCAAGTTCCCGAATTGCCTAATATTTCACAAAGTACTGTGTCTAAAATTCATGCACAATTCAGAAAACTGGGACATGTCAAAGCATTGAAAAGAAAACCACACTTTGTTGAAGATGATGTGAAAGTGGATATTTTGTTAAGTGTCGAAGAGAATCCAACTTCAAGTACACGTCAAATTGCCTGTGAAAATAATGTTAGTCATACAACTGTTCTAAGATGTCTTCATAAAGCTTCATCCCTACAAATTAACTTTTGTGCAGGAGTTAACAGAAGATGATCCAGATCGTAGAATGGATTTCTGCGAAAGATTGATGAATAAGCTGAACAGAAATGAGATAATTCTTGGTACTATTCTTTTTTCTGACGAATCAACATTCACATCGAATGGAGAGTTAGACTGACAGAACTGTAGATATTGGTCAGCAGAGAATCCTCATTGGATGCGTGAGACACATACTCAGTACCCTCAAAAGGTGAACGTTTGGGCCGGTATCATAGGCGACTATATTATTGGTCCTATATTTATAGATGAAAATTTTACAGCTGAAAAATATTTAAATATGCTTAAAAATGAAGTTATTCCTGCGTTGGCAAACTTATATCCCAACGCAATAGATCCTAGCTTACCGAATGAAAATTTTTGGTTCCAGCAAGACGGGGCAACACCCCATTATGCTTTAATGGTAAGAGCTTATTTAGATGAAATCTTCCCCAATAAATGAATTGGACGAAGAGGTACTATTGAGTGGCCAGCTAGACCGCCAGACCTTGGGCCGTTAGATTTTTTCTGTGGGCTTATCTCAGGAACAAAGTATATGCAACACAACCAACTAGCATTGTAGACCTCAAAGACAGGATAACTACAGAAATACGGAATATTTTACCTCAAATTTTAAACAAAGTTAAGGAGGAGTTCTTCTATAGGAGACTGTGCTATTGCTATTACCAATAAAAATTTCACCCTGTATAGTAGCTGTAGTTAGATGGTGCGTCTGTTGATTACAGTGTTATTGTCCGGCGTTACCTGAACAATATTTTTCCACAAAAATGGATTGGGCGAGGGAGTCCTTATCTTTGGCCGGCAAGGTTCCCATGCTTGACGCCATTAGACTATTTTCTTTGGGGTTACATAAAAAGTATTGTCTACAATACAGAACCAACCACTCCCGAGAACATGAAGGATAGGATAAGGAGAGCGTTTCAAACAGTAACACCAGAAATGTTAAAGAAAGTGAACAATAACTTTTTTTAAAAAAGGGTTCATATTTGTATCCAACAAGATGGGCTTTGAACACCTTCTTTGAATTTGTTGTACCTAGTTATTTTTTTATAATTTTAAAGCTTATTGTATCTGTATGCCCAAAAATATTGTACTTACTCTTAGTAAAATTCCGATTTAAGAGACCATCAATTTATCAATAATAAATCATACAACAAAGCACTTAATGTCAAAATAACAAATTTCAAATTTTTAAAAACTTTCCATCGGAGTATCATGTCATAGGTAACTAGATTTCAGCAAATAATTGAATATTAAAAAACAAATTTAAAATTTCTCGAGAACTATCAGAGCTAGATATAGGCAACCCTAATACCAACTGAAAGGTAATAAATTCCCACTTTTAACAGACCCAACAGATACAGGTAGTTCAATTTAAATTAAACCAGAAATTTATGTATTAAATAGTTAGTGTTATACTGTCATATTAAAAACACCCTGTATATGATAGCATACCAGTAAATATTGGAAACAGAATGTTTAAAGCTTCTAGTGAGATGGTGTACAGCAAATGTGGTAATTCGTTTTTATTTTGAAGTTATTATATTTTTTCGGAAGGTCTACAAATTATGAAAAATCGATTTATCCTGGAAACTGAACTAGATAGGTATAGGGAAATGTTGATGAACTTACATTATTTTTAATAGTACAATTCAAAAATGTGATAAAATACAGGGTTTTCC
>CAJUYG010005392.1:1718-14007 GCA_910591675.1 Galerucella calmariensis | reverse complement strand
TTGTTGTAATACTGCTCCTCCTTGTTTCAAAACCTCTGCTGTTATTCCATTTTCACCGCCACTCTTATTATTCTTTAAGTTTTTAATTTCCTCCATTAAAAACTTATAAGTACAAATAAATTAGTAGGTACGGTACACTTTAATTTAGAAAAATGAAAACGATATTTTATGAGACATTTTGTAGTAAAGTGACACATTGGGATTATTTTTGAAAGAGAAAAAAATAAGCTTTCATGTGATGGGCCACACGACCTAGGATGTCATTTGGAAAAATTCAAGATGCGGCCGTACGCTAAACGCTGACGTCAAAAACATTTGACATTTGCTCTAAAATATGCATAATAGAGTCTCATTCATCGTCCTAGAATTTCATAACTTTCTCTCTATCCGTCTCAAAGATAATCCCTTGGTGCGAGACTTTTCAGCAACGCTGTACATCGTCCAGATGATTTATTGCTCAAAATCACTTTGAGAGAATGTTCTATAAAATTCCTGAACCAAATCTGAAAATTATTAAAACAAACATTTTCTTAAAAGATATAATCTGTGAGGACGAACAAAATCATATTATTTCAGACTATCATTCAAAAACTCATAATGGTATTACAGAAACATTCACAATCTCTATATTACTTTCCAAAGATTCAAGAATTAGTAACAAACCATATTAATCATTGCAAACTATGTCTCACTTCAAAATATGATAGAAACCCTCGTGAAGTTTTTCTGGACCACTTATTTTCAAAAAACGTTTTCAAAACCTCCATATCGACGTATTTTCTGTAGAAAATAAACAATACCTAAAAATACTCGATTTATTTTCTAGATACCTCCCAGCCTATGGAATACAAATTCTATCACTATTCCTAATAAATTACGTCATTATTTCCCCCACCAGAACTATCCTTCGCAAATATCTTGCTATAATGCAAGAGAATTTACAAGCGAAATCTTCAAGGAATACATGTCACTTTTTTAAATAAAATTTTATTATACAACCCCTCAATCACATACCCACTGGAAACTTCCCAATAGAAAGAGCTCATTCCACTTTAATCGAAAAATTAAGAATTTTTAGACAAATATCAAAATAAAATATTACTGATTTATTTACAACCGCTATTCTTATTTATAACCAATCAATACATTCAATAACAAACTTCACTTCCTTTTCTTCATAGACGGTACAAAAGCTTGTAGCCTCACGAAATTGATCCTGAAAAATAAATTCACCAAGATTACAATGAATATTGAAAAACAGAAATTCTTCTATTTTTTAATGATCTTTATCAAAAATTATTAATGAAAAGAGCTGAACAATTTAATAAAATCATCTTGAAAAAAAAGATAATATTCCATAAACAGAACATTGTTTATTTATATATGGAGCTTAGAAATAAAATACTATAAAAAAATAGTATTCAAATAAATCAGATAATAAATAAATTTCTCAAAAATCTAAAAAAGTCTGTATTATGAATAAAAATACCAAAATTTTCCAGGTTGACCATAACGATAGCCAACTAGGCACTTCACGTCGAAACATTTGAACCCACAGGTCACATCTTAGATAATTTAGGATTGGCAAAATATGTAAAGTCAAGTATCATAAGATTCATTTCATTATACTTAAGTATAGAAGAAATAGAAAACACTTATAGTGAACTAGTTTTAAATCAAGTTCAATTAGCTAGTAGACTCGATGACACCTTAATAAGGTTATCAAATAAATATAGAATAGTTTTGAAAAAATTAATTTAAACGAAAATGAATCAAGGACTGAAATTTCAAATTCCCACACGTTTGCATGACAGATAACTCAACGTTGGCAAACAGATTCACATAAAATACGAATTTATGCAGAAAACGTTTTAAAAGAATTGAATAGTTTAAGCGATAGATTGAATAATGAAATTATTATTCTTATACAATTAGAACAGACTAGAGACCTGAGAAACTATATTCAACTTTTACTTAGAACAATATCATTTAGTTACCAAGAAATTTTGAATGTACAATTAATTAAACAAAAAGAATTAGAAGATAATATATTCAATTACTTATATACTATTCATTCTCACAACGAAATTGCTTTAGATATTCCAACATTATTGGAAATGATCAAAGTAAATTTAATATTCACTCCAGGAACATTATATATTACTCTCAAAGTACGCATACCGGCCGATGAATTAGGTACTCCATATATCCAAAATTATTCCAATTCCCAGTAAAGGAAATAATATCCTTTGACCCCCGTACACATTCATGTTAAATTCAAAAGGATCAACAAAATGGAACAAATGAAGGATGCAAGAAAACTTCTTCATTTTTGTATTGTCAAAAAGATCCCCATGAATACAACTGAAATTTAGACAACCTTTTGCCCTACGATTTTCCACTCTTTACTCAACTCACTACTGGAAATACAATAATTTGTTCAGGAAAAGTAGCACGTTAACGAACACTGCAAACAAACATTCAAATCATTAAAAATTTCACAATGCAACGTCATATTAGGAAACAACGATTGGATTTACTCATTTCAAAATCATTTATGGATAGAATCCAATAAAACATTTTTTCAAGAGCGGCCTAGTATCCAAGTACCTAACAAAATTTATCACAAAATCAATATCACCAATTTACAAATGCACGATCCAACCAAATTGCTACCACAGTACCAAGAACCAAATATATTGCCGATAGACCTCCACCAAAACTATTTAGGAATAATTTTAATTTTGATAATTTTACTAATCATTCATGTTTATAAAAAATATTTAAAAAAAATTGAATCAAAAAATTCCGAAGAAGAAGCATAGGCTGAATCAATGGAACTACCATAATCTCTGTTGAAACCGAAGCCACGAGGACGTACCTTCAATCGATTTTTCGAAAGTTGGTTTGCGGTTGGAGCTGAGGATGTCGCTACTGTCACAACTTTTACACTTCCGTTACTGAAAGACATGTATTGATTGTGATTTTGGTGTCTTCTTCAGACCGTGATTAAGCTTTGAAGGTTGTCAAAAAATAATCAGAGCAATATGTTAATAGGATAAAACAAATAAATATCATAGACCGGTAGCCCATGACACGTGCAGGCTTCATTATTTTAAATGAGCCATTTTCACCATCGAACTTGTGTGTAAAACAAATAGAATAAGGCTATTGCCCAAAACGCAAACTTGCTAATCAACGCTACAGGGGACATTGGAAATCATATTTGGAAAATTTAACAAATGAAGTATCGCTGCCACTAATGTTTTCAACAGCTACTAAGACAGAATATTATTCTCCTCAGCATACATTAGTTGATTGTTTTTTCCACCTTTTTATTAATTTTTAACTTTTGCTTATCAAACCTTGGTATCGCTTGGATTTGCATGCCATGTTTTTTTTTATAATAAAGTAGTACCCAAGGAATGCATCCATCAATTAATTTTTTTATTTCCGTGAAAATTCTAGGATTTTTAATGTCCCCATTACCGATGAGCAAGTTTGGGTCTTGGGCAATATCCTTATTCTACTTGTTTTTCATATCAAACTTGATGGTGAAAACGGCTTCCATTTAAAAAAAAAGGATGCTTACATTCATTATATGCTATGAGCTATCATTGAAATTTTATTATTGATTTTTATGAACGTCTAGGAATAATCAAAAATATCACAGCGTTCACATGACAATGATGATAGATATCGCTGAATAATAATTATTCTAACGTTTATAAATTTTGAGAAATATCTTCTATCCAAAGACAATGACCGTTTAACTAAAAGCAACAACTACTTCCCGGGCTATAGGCCCCGACGAATATTGAATTACACTTCAAAGTCAAACGGGGTTGGTATATCTACAAGATATTTAACACCAACCATTCTGGTTTGTAATTAGAAGGGACTGTAACGTTATATTTGGCCATCATTGGAATATTTAAATATCCACCGGACGGCGAGTAGCCATTCCTTTTTCCTTTCCAACATGTGATTCTCGTCGAGAACCTGTAGCTATGTTATCTATGATTGGCATCGATCACCACTGAAAGGCAAATTTTTACATTTAATGTGCGACGGATAATCTTCGTTGGTGAGGATCAGTATACACTGATATTGGTCAAATATTACAATTCTTCTCTCATATAGAGAGAGAAATTATGAGCACACTACCAATATGTAAATTATTTTTCGAAGCGGAGCATGTGAACAGGAAAGGGATATGCAACGTATGTCGATTGCTCATCGCATGGTTCAATTTAATAGCGAGTAGTAAGAATAAGCTTTCTTTTTCCTGTGAACCATGAAACGATAAGGTTTACCTCAAACTTTTTTTTTTAAGTGGTAAGTTGCATTTACGTATATGCTTTTTATTTCTGATTCTTGCTTTTATATTTTTTCCTCCTAGTGATAAACGCCAGATACACACATACAGCGATATTGTTTTTTTTATCTTGTTCTTTGGTATAGTTTTTCTAGTTTTTCTTATACAGTTGATAAAAGGTTCACATGTATATAGTTGAAGTCTTCAAAATATGTATATTTAATTAATTAATTAATTCAATCTAATTACCAGCCTAGAATATTATATTTCCGGACTACATTTTAGATTACATTTTTTTCGCCTTCTGTGATTGAAATAAGTAATAAAATAAAATTGAGTTTTTATGTTATTTAGATATTGCCCTTTTGATTTCTTTGATGAATGGAAATAAATAAGCTTTCCTTAATAATATCATATCGTATCATATCACATTTCTTTATTGCTTCTTTTGTTTTTTAATAGTAAAATACAGGATATTTTTTTTATGAACCACGTTCTTAAATGATTTTCTGTAACCAATTGTAAACCGAATTACTGCAGATATCCTGAATTTTACATAAAAAAATGTAACTATTGCTGATACACTGTATCTTTCCTAGCACTTTGTACCTTCCACTTTGTACCTGCCAATTTGTACGTGACATTCCGAACGAAGAGCTTTCTATGAAGTAGTTTCTATGAGGTAGTTTCCATGAACTAAATTCCGATGGATTAACATCAGACACTTAGGACCTGACCGAAGAAACTAAGGAAAGTAAAACAACGTAAAACAACAAACAACGTAAACAACATAAAACAACATTCATTCACTGTGATATTGATTTTAAAATCATTATACAACTTGTAAATTTAACAACGTTGTTCAAATTCCTTCCCTTCCAGCATTTCCAGGTTTGTTGATAGAGAGTTGTGAGGTGAAAAACAAGTCGACTAATATTATTCAGGGTGGTGCCCACATACCTTCCTTGATTAACTTTAATTACATTCCTTAACTTGATTTATTAACTTATTAAATTCATTTGGTTTCCTAACTTCATCTATTATCTCATTAACTTCAGTATAACTTCAATAACTTAAATAAAGTAGGATTACCCGCGAACCGGTAAGACTCTCCCTGAACTCCCTGAACTGATATTAGTTTGGTCTCCGAATTCACACCTGAGGTGCTCTCCACATTGAGTCGCCGTTGCAATTTATCTTGCCTTATTATTCTAAATAAATAATAGGTAACAGAACAACCTAACTTGTAGACCGGTTTCGGCGTATTTGCGTCTCATCAGTACAAGGTATATGTTATCCGTCCGAGAACTCAAAGCCTAATCACAGACTGAATCACAATCAATACATGTCTTCCAGTACCGGAAGTGTAAAAGTTGTGACAATGGCGACATCTTCACCTCCAACTGCAAACCAAAATTCGAAAAATCTGACAACAAACTACTTGGGTTTCAAACAATAAAGTTTTACAGCTTCCTGTAATATTGTCGTATTTACTAAAGCGCGTTACCAATATACAGTGTGGAAACCACTTATGGAATAAAATTCTTTATGTCATTATTTTAAAAAATTATAAAAAATGCCGAGACACCTCAACTTTTGGATTGAGTTGTGCGTTATGTAAACATAAATTTAAATGTACAGGGTGATTCACGCAAGTATGCCATAGTCGGTGTTGTTTTTTTTTAATGAAACACCCTGTATATTTGCATATTTTTGAAATCCTCTTAATAAACCGATTCCAACAAACTAAATAATGTATGGTCAATTATGAATTATACAGGGTGAAATTTTAAAATTAATAATTTATTACACTTGAAATATTGGTACTTTTTTAAATAAGCTAAATATGGATTTATCAAAAATCTAAGCTAACTACTTTTTTTTTGTTTCTCGAATCAACCAAGTTGGTTATTAGCGATGGCTTTAATAATATAATCACAGCTTATAGAGTAGAGAGGTATTTGACAGATATTTATAAATATTATCCACATCGCAATCCTTTCCTAGCAAGGTATTCATGTCATTTGGAAAATTACATTGTTGTCTTTGCGATGTGTATAATGTACATTCTAATAGTATATGTTTTACATTTAGTTCACGGCTACAAATTATACACATAGGTTTATCAGTTTTACGTATCAAATGCGTAAGTTTAGTGTGACCTATTCTTAAACTAACTAATTATTAGACGTATTTGTATATTAAACAAAACCTGCTAAGCCCATGAATTTTATCATAAATACCTAAAAATTGCCTAAAAACACCAATAATTAGAAAAAATCGGTAAATAATGTGGATTGTTTTAAATTGGTATATAATGTGGATTGTTTTCTATTTTGTCAGTTGTTGATGTTTTGACAGTTTATACTGAAAAAGTAAAATCTTTGTCAAACACTCTTTCCTTGTCTACATAACAATGAAATATTTAACTGAGACTCACCGAATTGAGATTTTAATGATGATCGGGTACGGGGATAACTGCAGAAGTCAAGTTGAAGTGGCAAACTTATTTAATCACAGGTATCCCGAATTGCCTAATACTTCACAAAGTACTGTGTCTAAAATTCATGCACAATTCAGAGAACTTGGACATGTCAAACAATTGAAAAGAAAACCACACTTCAAGGAAGATGATGTGAAAGTGGATATTTTGTTAAGTGTCGAAGAGAATCCAACTTCAAGTACACGTCAAATTGCCCGTGAAAATAATGTTAGTCATACAACTGTTCTAAAATGTCTTCATAAAGAAAAACTTCATCCCTACAAATTAACTTTTGTGCAGGAGTTAACAGAAGACAATCCAGATCGTAGAATGGATTCCTGCGAAAGATTGATGAATAAGCTGAACAGAAATGAGATAGCTCTTGGTACCATTATTTTTTCTGACGAATCAACATTCACATCGAATGGAGAGGTAAACCGACAGAACTGTAGATATTGGTCAGCAGAGAATCCTAATTGGATGCGTGAGACACATACTCAGTACCCTCAAAAGGTGAACGTTTGGGCCGGTATCGTAGGCGACCATATTATTGGTCCTATATTTATAGATGGAAATTTGACAGCTGAAAAATATTTAAATGTGCTTAGAAATGAAGTTATTCCTGCGTTGGCAAACTTATATCCCAACGCAATAGATCCTAGCTTACCGAATGAAAATTTTTGGTTCCAATAAGACGGGGCAACACCCCATTATGCTTTAATTGTAAGAACTTATTTAGATGAAATCTTCCCCAATAAATGGATTGGACGAAGAGGTGCTATTGAGTGGCCAGCTAGATCGCCAGACCTTACGCCGTTAGATTTTTTTTGTGGGGTTATCTCAAGAACAAAGTATATGCAACACAACCAACTAGCATTGTAGACCTGAAAGACACTATAACTACAGAAATACGGAATATTTCACCTCAAACTTCAAGCAAAGTTAAGGAGGAGTTCTATAGGAGACTGTGCTATTGCTAACAACTAGGTGGAGAACATTTTGAGCATTTATTTTAATGTATTAAAATCAAATACATCAGGTATTTTATGTGTTTAATAACTGTAAAAATAAAAATTTCACCCTGTATAATTCATAATTGACCATACATTATTTAGTTAGTTGGAATTGGTTCATTAAGAGGATTTCAAAAATATACAAATATACAGGGTGTTTCATTAAAAAAAACAACACCGACTATGGCATACTTGTGTGAATCACCTTGTACATTTCAATTTATGTTTACATAACGAACAACTCAATTCAAAAGTTGACGTGTCTCGGCATTTTTAATAATTTTTTAAAATAATGATAAAAATACTTTATTCCATAAGTGGTTTCCACACTGTATATTGGTAACGCGCTTTAGTAAATACGACAATATTACAGGAAACTGTAATAATACCTTATTGGTTGAAACCCATATATCGCTGAATAATAATTATTCTAACGCTTTATAATTTTAGTTAAACGGTCATAGTCTTTGGAAAAAAATAGTTTGTTGTCAGATTTTTCGAATTTTGGTTTGCAGTTGGAGGTGAAGATGTCGCTATTGTCACAACTTTTACACTTCCGATACTGGAAGATATGTATTGATTGTGATTTTAGGGTATTCTTCAATCCATGATTAGGCTTTTAATTCGCGGACGGATAACATATACTTTATACTAATGAGGCGCAAATACGCCGAAGCCGGTCTAGGTACAAGTTATGTTGTCCCTTCTAATTGCAAACCAGAATGGTTGGTGTTAAATATCTTATAGATATACCAACCCCGCTTGACTTTGAAGTGTAATTCAATATCTGTCGGGGCCCTTAGCCCGGGAAGTAGTTGTTTGCTTTTAAGTTAAACGGTAATTGTCTTTGAAAAAAAATATTTTTCCAAATATATAACCTTAACCTTATTATTATTATTCAGCGATATCTATTGGTAACGCGCTTTATTGAATACGACGATATTACAGGAAACTGTGACAATGATGATATTTATTTCACGAAATACGAAATGAACCTGGCCTGTACAAGTGTATAATTACTGCATAAGTTGTTTAACCTTCAACTATTCAAGGCCAATACGTAACCCAAGGGGTGAATAAATTTCGAAATTTAAGCATTTTCTCCTGTTCGTTTATTCATGCTAAAAAACAGTATATTTATTTTCAATAACCACTATCGGCAATTTTAATTTTATTTTTTTATATATACAGGGTGGGGCAATCTTCTGACATCGGAGGATTACATTGTTGTGGTGAGAGATAGAACCTCATAGTTTTTTGTGAGCTAATACAGTTACTGAGGGCACATTTTGAAAATACTTTCGATTCTACAGGGTGTTCCAAAACCACGTAGCAGCACAAACTTACATTTTTTTAAATGGAACATACTATATTTTGTTCAAGAATCGAAAAGATCTCACCGAGAGCGTTACAAAAATATAGCACTCTAATATATTATAAGGGTGTTTTACAAAGATATGGCCAATTATTAGCAAAAAAGACCTCATCTTCAACACTCTGCAGAACAGTAAATTAAAATAAATCAACAGGTCTTTGTGTTCAAATGTCATACACACATCATTGGCTGTGCTCAGTATTAATTACTTTTTTCATCTGTGGCTTCTTTGATACAGGGTGAAACAAAACGCAAATCAAGCAATATCTCAAAATTCTCAAATGAATCACCCTATAAGTCTTTTTACAATTTGTTAGTACAATTAATAAACTTTCAAACGATGTAGTAAACTTAGGGCATTAGTTAATGGAAAATCGTAGATATTTTATGATAATGGTGTAATGTGTGTATCCTCCTATGGATACTTGGTGCATTAGAAGTGTGGAAGGGCCTCTGACTAGGTGGTGTTGCCGGTCACTTGGTGTGTCATCTCACAGGAATAAAACAACTTACTGGGATCACTGAGACATGTTCTCTTTATTACCTTACTTTACTATGATACATTAACTCACTTATTACTAGTACTAATTAGGATCTTAATTAAAAAGGATTACGATGAATAAACTACATTTAGAATAATTTAGAATGAATGAATCGAATCGAAGGAATCAATATTTACATTAGACTAATTTATAATGAATTGGATATATTTAGAATGAATTGAATGTTAAAGTACTTTCGTTTAATATATTTATACGACGAGTCAAGTTCACCGTTTCGTAAACATAAACAATTTCTGTTTACATTTACTTCGGACTCTGAACTTGACATCCTACGTGAGACCTTTCTATTTTTATATATGTAAACGGTTCATGCTATATCGACGTTAGCTTCAAGGGAATTTATGTCTTTTAATCATAATAATACCATAATGATAATTTAAATAATTAATAAATAATATTTCGGCCAAAAGGCATCACACCTTCCCCTTTTACAAAAAGACTAAATTCCGTTGAGCTTCCTTCCCCCAATGGAATAAATTTACAATTATCCTAAAAATAGATGATTATTAAATAATGTCCTTAACCTATGGTAACATATATTTATAATCTAACGTACGTCCAAAAATTGTTTACGATAACTTAACTGTTTGTCTTGTTTATTTATAATCACTTAATGTTTTTGTTTATGATAGCTTGATTGTTTGTCTTGTTTATTTATAATCACTGAATGTTTTTGTTTATGATAACTTAATTGTTTATAAACACAACCGCACTTCGATACCACTTTACATTTTTTTTTAATTCATTTTACAATAAGGATGGATTCTGTTTTTGTGTATTTCTTTTATCACACCTGATTCTAATTTGACTTTACAGTTAACCTCACTCACCTCTGTGACTGTAAATGGACCTATATATTGAGATTCGAATTTGGTTCTATTTTCCCTCTTTACTAAAACTGAATCCCCTATTTTAAAATCAACTGGATTAGCTACCTTACTATTTTGACTTTGTCTACTAAGTTTATACTTGGTTAAATATTTCTCTGCTCTCTGATGAGCTACCTGCAGTTTATATTTTAACTCATTCTGATATTCATCAATGTTATAGCATGGCTCAATGTCGTTCGTGAGATTCTCGGGTAAGTTAGCACGTCTCCCGAACAATAATTCAAATGGCGTATAACCATGATAAGAGCTTGGAGTCGTATTATAACAATAAGCAAATAATTTGCACCATTCATCCCAGTCATCCTTACTTTCATTTATAAAATGTCTCACATACTCATTAAGCGTTCTATGTAATTTCTCACAACCTCCTATAGATTGATGATGATATGCTGTTGAATAATTATGACTAATATTTAACATTTTGGTTAAAGCATTGAATATTTCATTTTTATATTCTGTGCCCAAATCTGTCCTAATCTGTTTCATCAGACCGTAATTTGGTATGAAATTTTCAAAAATTCCACGAGCTATCGTGTTCGCTTCTTTGTTTTTAACTGGAATTATTACTGCATATTTCGTTAATTCACATAACATTGTGATGCAATAACGGTTACCATTTTCACTTTGTGAAAAAGGACCGACCGTATCTATATATGTTATATCCCATGGTTTTGCTGCTGTATCCGTTAATACAAATTCTTCTTTGTGATTATTTTTCGCTTTATTGACTTGGCACTTGTGACATTGCTTAATATATTTTCTCACATCTTTTTCCATGTTTTTCCATCTAAAATTCGCTCTTAATTTTTTCAATAGCCTGTTATTTCCTACATGACCTCCAAATAAAGGATCATTATGATAAGTTTCTAAAATCTGTTGCTTTTCTTTTTCTTTTTCCACCATCTTAGGTATATCGCAAATACATATTTGTACGTTTTTTAACGTATTGTTTCCTTTTTCCATAAACTCTTTTATAGTGCACTGTGTGAAAATAATATCATTCATATAAATATTCATCCTTTTTATTCCATTTTTTACCGCTAGCTTATCAAGCTGAACTAACGTTTGACCTAAATCAAAGTTAATTATATCGGTATTAAGTAAGGCTTGGCTAAATTTCATCCTGTTTTTGATCCGTATGTTCATCCTTAGCGAAACACGGTTATTTTCAAATTGCAGAATTGGTAATTTATGCGCCTCTAAATTATTCAGTACTTTATATACTGCTGGCTTGCGAATATCTTCCTTTATTTCTGTGGAAACTATTTTATCTTCTCTTGTAGGCTGAGCTTTATTCTGACGAGTTTTTGACCTCGTTATTGCTAAAACGTGAGCATTGTCAATGTACAAGTCTTTTAATTCATTCACAGATATCCTTGAAATGCTGTCCGCATAATTTGAATTTCCTTTCAAATATTGTATTTCGAAGTTGTATTCTTCTAGGTCTAGTCTAATCCTTGTAAGTTTCGAAGTTGGTTCTGTCATCGAAAAAAGATGTGTTAACGGCTTATGATCCGTTTTCACAATAAAATGTGGAGAGCCATATAAATAACACTTAAAATGATTAATTCCCCAATGGATAGCTAACAATTCTTTCATGATTATAGGTTTATTTAATTCGCTTTTCTTAAAACTTCGCGATGCATAA
>CAJUYG010005391.1:0-14007 GCA_910591675.1 Galerucella calmariensis | reverse complement strand
TTTAATTTTAACTAGAATCAAGGTCCTTGTAGTAAAATTATTACTTGACAATCTGTGAGAGTTAGTTTTATTATCCTTAATGTTTTTTTGTATATTTATGAATAATGAGTTTATTGGTATTTGTGTATAGGGAAAAGTGTTAATTTTATAATTTACTTTCACTTTTTTATTAAATGCAATATGTCAAATTGGTAGCTACACCAAAGAAGAGCTGTAGCTGTAAGACACATCGAAATGCCAAATTTTAATTTTATGATACTAGTTAATATTTTCTAATCTACCAAAGAATAATTATTGTAATGTGGATGTCAATATCTCAAATGTAGTGAGGGGCCTTGATTAATTACCTAAGGAGCATTTTTTACCTAACCTAATATTTGTAATATAAGGTGTTAATCTAATTGTATAATATTATAAAAAGAAAAAAGGCCATTCGGTATCGAAATGGAAGTAGATTTTCAATTACAAATTAGGACATATTAGTTATTTATGTACCAAGGGTATAAGTAGATGTCTTACGTACCCGAGTGCCTCTGGCTCGAGGGTTTGTAAGTAGCCCGAGGGTACACACATCAATTTATGCCCACTGTACATACAAACTTTTATGTCATACTAGTTCGTTATTGCAATCCAATATCAATACAAATCAGTGTTTTAAAAAATCGGGTTTGAATTAATAGGTGAATGTTGAAAAACGTAAATGTCATAAAATCACAATAATTTTCATATGTGTCAAAGTTAGAAGTCAAAATGAACGAAAATTTAGGAATTCCTGAAGAAATTATTGAAAAAGCAAAGAAAGCAACTGAAAATCTGTTGCCAAAAAAGTCTAAAGAAGCTTACGACATGGTTATTAAATAAGTTAAACTAAAAATTATTTCTCTTTATGCCCGCGCGTGCTTTAAATAGGTAAAATGGTTCACCAATAAAAAAAAATATTACGTAAGAATGAGTTTTACCCCTTCATCCACCAAAATAATCTGGAGATTTCTGATTTCTCTGATGAACGGCCCCTGAGTGTAAACAGCTCAAGAATGGTTTCAATTTCATAAAATTCCCCTGACACAATTTAGTCACCCCAGATGTATGAATTTAATCTCTTTTGAGTTTTGGTAATTTTTTTCCAACCTTCTTTTCTTTCTCCTCACCTACACCATTCTTTACATATTTATCAAGTGCTGCTTGATTGCTGATTGAAAAAAAAATTAGTGACAATTTATCGAAAAGAATGTAGTTTTCATATAGCGCGATCGTGTATAACCGGATCTACTACAATCGTTTCCTCCATGTCCTGTGTCATTTTTATTGATTAATAATGATTGAATCATTGATTATTTATCGATCGACTGCAGGTCCATGACATTGAAGTTAATTTTAAAGGCTGTTAATTTCAGAATGTTTCAGACGATAGCTACAAGGTGAAACGTATGAATTAAAGATTTGAATTTTAATAAGTGCATCAAGAGAAATTGAACGAGACAATTACTAAAATAAGAATAAATCATTTGATAATTAGATTTGAAAAATTCTATTTGGTGAAACAGTTCAACGAGGCTTTGATTACGGGACATTCTATCGTATCAAATCATATGGCGTGTAAAAATTGTGAGACTTTTAAAAATCTACTTTTATCAAAAAAGGTAGAACGTGTCGCGGGACACACGGTAGGAACTTTAGTTCCTTTTAAGCAAAAATTATGTAATACATCTGACGTTATAGATAAACGATTTGCATATTCTTTGGTGGTCGAGTAGTAAGCATACCAAACTCTCACGCAGTAGACCCGGGTTCGATTCCCCGTGAGGAAGTTTTTTTTATTGTTAATTTTATTTTTAAATAATTATTCTGCGACAACAGGTAGACTGTAGACGTTTGAAATATTTAGCAGAATATTCATTATTATAGATAATGGTACAGTACCCTTCATGAGGGAGACCGACTGGCAACACCTACTTATAACAGCATCGTATATTTAAAAAAGGAAACCGTAGCATTATACAAATTGGACATTCAAGAACTGTACGCTTACCACAAAATTAGTGGAAACATAAAATTGAATTGTTAAATTTTCAATTTGAAGTTATATTACAGTTTATAGAAATTTTTATTTTCTAGATTTTTTCTTAAGTGGGTCGTAGAAAAAATATGCTGCTCGACTCGTGTGGATTGTCCATATCGCACTTGAACGATTGGGCACTCCGCCTACGGCGTCGTGCTCAAACTTCGTCCTCGTGCGATATGGCCATCATATCCACACTAGTTGCACAAACTACTATTTGTTTCAAAATATGCCCTTTTACATTTAAAAACAACCTGCCAAATGTCAAATCAATTTATCCATCCATTTTAAAGTTATCGAATTAAAGCATTCAAGTTTTCAAAATTTCAACACCCTGTATTTCGAAAAGTAAATGTGCAAAAAAAATTATGGAAATAATAGTAAAAATTTATCCGAACAAATTCAAGTAGATCACCACCACTGCGAAAATCAGCTTTGCATAGAATTTTAATATATCATCGGTGGTTCAGTGGTAGAATGCTCGCCTTCCACGCGGGTGGCCCGGGTTCGAATCCCGGCCGGAGCATATGAATCGCTGCTTCGTAAACGAGAGAGCACAAGCACGCAAGCACGGCACATAACGAAGCAACGTAACATAACGTAGCGTAACGTAACGCGTAACGGTCAGATCTTTTGCGTCGCGACCCCTGGTCGCTCAAACATAACCTGACGTAAAGAACTAAAGTTCCAAAAACTAGTGCAATATAATTTTGTATATCCAGGAGATTTTCTTTAAAATAATTGCTGCTTGAAATTACCTAACAAGATGAAATTATTGAAATAACTGATTGATATAAGGATTTTGCGTTCATAATCTATTGGTTAGGTGAGGAAAGAAAGCAGACAGTGGAGGGGGCGGGGAGCTAGGAGTACACTCTCGGCGATTCTCGTGAAGCGTTTTTTAACGCTGTGGTGTTGAGTGTGAGGTATATATTGAATGTTTTATGAATGCTCAGTTTGTACCCAATTATAACCCTTGCACTCAATGCGTTGTGTCTTGAATTTGGCTAGTAGTGAAATAATTTGTATATACGCCACTCTTGTAATTTATCTGCGGTAAAACTTACCGCCTTTCCTGGCAAGATGGTTCACTACCCAGGATACCAGTCTGTCCCGGAATTCATACCAGGACAACCTTGATTATTCAAACCTGTTGCCGAGGAGTAGTCTGATATCGCAAACCAGTTTTGAATTGCAGAAGTGCTGCTATTTCAGTCTGGCTGTTGGAAAATATTTCACCTTTAAAATTAGGCATTTACGAACAAAAAAAAATGTGTGAAATCATACATTATTCATACGTTAAAAAGCGTGCGTAAATGAACAACGCTTTTTAAATGGGGTTTTCATTTTAACACTCTTTTTTAGCAACGTAATTATTTAGTTGCCTTGAATTCAGTCGTTTGTTGTATAAACTTTTGTGCTGACAGTAATTTGAAAAAGGGGCAAAAAGGTTTCAATTTTTTACAACCACATGTGGTCTTCACAAAATGATAGAGTAGGTCCATGGCCATCTGTAATCGGAATTACATACAACAATTTTTAATAGGGCCAACACTTTTTATTGCGAAATTTGTCAAAAATCTGTTATGTTATGTATCATCACCTTTTCACACATACCTACCTCGCGATATCTCCGGAACTAAACAAGATATTTTCAACTTTTTTTAATCGGCAGAAAAAAAAAGCGAAGATTACTGCGTTAGTTTCATTAGTATATAAAACCTAGTTTTTATTTGGAAAATTAGAGAAAACTGTAATCCCTACTTTTTTGCAGCACTATTCTCTGTGATCGAGAAACTTTTTTATTTTCCAAAATTTCACTGAGCTATATGCGTACCAAATAAAGCTAAAGCTTCAAGGAAGTTTTTGAAACAAGAATCACTATTCTAAGTATCATAGTTTTCAAGCAGTAGTTACTTGAAGTTAAGAGGTTCCGCACCTCCATGGACAACCGCACCGGCTGCAGCCGTGTGTATATATATGTACTCTGTCTGCCTATTCTTTCATACACGTCATAGATGCGCGGGACTTTGTAAACACAACAACAGAGTGTATATATATACTCTCTCGACTTCGTAAACACAACAGCGTATAGGTTAGAACACGCACGGCTTGCTAAATACATACGTTCTGAAATTGTAATATTAAAATATGATTTTTTTTTAATTTATTAAAATTATGACGCGTACACTTGCTAAACACACAAAATGTGGAGATTATAATGCGTATGACTTGGTTAGCACAATAATAAAGAGAGGTTATAGTGCGTACTTGCTAAAAATACAAAAGCATTTATTATTATTATCTGTATATAATCGCACATTGCAGCATGTAATACCTTTCTTCGCATCTAATACACATGAGATCTCATGGCAGCATGTGTTGAATGCCTTGATATAGACGCGTAGGTTGATGATTCGCGCCCGGACTATGGTGAAAATTTTTTTAAATAGCTTCCTATATCAAAAAGTGTCGTGACAACTTTTGCTAAGAATTTTATCCGTCTAGCCCCCTTTCACAACGCGCGATAAGGAACTTCGTTCCAAAAAAATAACTAATTAAACTAAGTAACAAAAAACATATTTCAAAAGTCTTCATCTTTGCAGTCTGATAAAATTTCATAGGTTAGGCTGTTACAGCAGTTTGTATATTTGCAGTCACTGCAGCATTTTAACCCTTGTGAAATGCAGGTATAGTTATTATTGTTGCAATTTTTGTCTGAAGATCGTGTAGACAAAATTGTTCTTACAGCATCGGGCACTGGTTCTTGGCATATTTTGAATGTGACTATTGTACCAAATGTTTAATTGATACAGACACCTAAAATAATAATAGATACATATTATAGCTTATTGCAGGTAATTTTTCATTATATAAGCATGGGCGACTTAAGAAAGTATTTATTACCTTTTCAAATGTTGTTTCAAAGCATGATCAGTGGGAGTTTATAATTTCGATAAATAGATTTCTAAGTAGCTAATTTAAAAAAAATCCATTTCTCCAATTCTATCACCAGTATTAAAAAATAAATTACTAGGTAATAATTATAATCGTATAATAGATATAATAATCCTCAATAAATTCAGTGGGTTACAAACTAGATAAAAAAAATAGCTTTACAATTATTACAAAATAACAACTTTCACTTTCAGTAAGTACTCGTTTTCCAGCATCTATAATTAATTGTCAATCAAGTTCAACCGACCCTGTAATCAAATGTAAAGCTAGAAAATGCAGGATCGGCGCCAAACCGTCATTATTTTAGGTGAACTAGCAACAACTCATTCAATTTTTGTTTCCCTATATGGAATACCTGTTCCATAACCTTCGTTTCGATTTTATTTAAGATTAACAATTGTTGAACCGAGCACAATTTTAAGGTCGATACGCATATGGATATGTACTATACAAGATGATTTGAAATTGTCCATTTTTAATCGTTAACCGCTATTATTTTAAACAGGAAGAGAAAAGTCCAAAAAATCCATCTTGCTTCAAAAACTTCCCATTGTATGCTCTTTAACCAAAATATGATTTAACGTAGAAAAACGCTTGCCACGGACTTTATAGTTAATGAGCGAGAAAAAGAAAAAGCTAAACAAAAATCCAACTTGTAGGTACCTACAGTGGCTGATTCATAAATTTGACGCTTTGGCAGACCAAGTAGACGTTATAGCGGATATGTGAGAGCTAAATTTGTCACGTTGAAGTTCATATAACTTTCCTAGTACAGCAGCCTACATTACATACGATTTTTACTAATCAATGTTTCCAGTAAAACATTCAGGGTGTAATTGGCAACTACTACTCTTACTTAACGCAGAAGTTTGTTGCTGTTCAATTTTTCTCGTTCTTGAGCTTTGACCCTTGTAAAATAGAGGCTTATTGGAACTTAAGTTCTTTATGTCCGGTTATGTTTGAGCGACCAGGAGTCGCACGCAAAAGATCTGACCGTTACGTTATGTTACGTTGCTTCGTTATCTGCCTTCCTTGCGTGCGTGTGCTCTCTCCTGAGTCTCTCTCTCTCTCGTTTACGAAGCAGCGATTCCTATGCTTCGGCCGGGAATCGAACCCGGGCTGCACGCGTGGAAGGCGAGCATTCTACCACTGAACCACCGATGCTACATTAAAATTATATGCAAAGCTGGTATTCGCAGTGCTGGTGATCTACTTGAATTTGTTCGGATACATTTTTACTATTATTTCCATAATTATTTTTGCGCGATTGATCTTTTTTGTTTATTTACAGCATCGGTTGTCAGGACGGTAGGTTGTGTTTACTGGTTTCTAAGTTTAACACGTCGGTAAGTGATTTACTTACCGTTCAGACGTCGAAAAGTAATAAATAGCATAAAAACAATTTCACCAAAATACAAAATACAAAATATATTTTAAACTGATCGAGAAGTATAAATGTCACTTCTGACATTTCGTTCATTTCGAAGAAATTTAAATTATTTTTTTCGGAATTTATTTCAATACGATCGCGCAAAAAATGGTATAAGCATCTCGAACGTTCAGGGTAATTACAACGTTTGCATGTAGATTCCTCTCGTAAAATTGGACAAAATGATATGAGGATTAAGGGGTCTAGCACATTTACTTTTCGAAATACAGGGTGTTGAAATTTTGAAAACTTAAAAGTTTTAATTCGATAACTTTAAAATGGATTGATCAATTGATTTGACATTTGGCAGGTTGTTTTTAAATGTAAAAGGGCATATTTTGATAGAAGTAGTAGTTTGTGCAACTAGTGTGTATATGATGGCCATATCGCACGAGGACGAAGTTTGCTCAATCGTTCAAGTGCGATATGGACAATCCACACGAGTCGAACAGCATATTTTTTCTACAACCCACTAGGAAATAAAAATTTCTATAAACTGTAGTATAACTTCAAATTAAAAATTTAACAATTCAATTTTATGTATCCACTAATTTTTTTGTGGTAAACGTACAGTTTTTGAATGTATCTACAATTTGTATAATGCTACGGTTTCCCTTTTTAAATATACGATGCTGTTATAAGTAGATGTTGCCAGTCGGACTCCCTCATGAAGGGTACCGTACCATTATCTATAATAATGAATATTCTGCTAAATATTTAAAACGTCTACCTGTTGTCGTTATTAATATCAAACAGAATAATGATTTGAAAATAAAATTAACAATAAAAAAACTTCTTCACGTGGAATCGAACCCGGGTCTACGGCGTGGTATGCTTACTACTCGACCACTAAAGAATATGCAAATCGTTTATTTATAACGTCAGATGTATTTCATAATTTTTGCTTAAAAGGAACTTAAGTTCCTACCGTGTGTCCCGCGACACGTTCTACCTTGTTTTTTCCTTCAAAGCTTAAGGTATGGAAGTGACAGATCTTATGAAATAACACACACACTAACGTCAATCACCTCAAAACTTCAGCTTGACGGTAGTACCTAGTTCCTAGTGATGAGCAACATTTAATATTATTCTAATAGTAATAAAATAATGAATTTTGCTAGTTGATAATTGATTGCAAATTATTGATAATTCATAACTATAATAATCTTTGAAAGTTGAAAGAAAATAAGTTACAAACAGGTAAAATGCAAGACCAAGACTTTGTACGCAAGACTACGACCGAGTAAGCAAGACCAATAGTATCCGTGTCTTGATGTTGGTCTTGCTTTGCTCATCACAAGTAGTTCCACTTATCTCACTCCCAAATTTATTGCGGTATAAGCATCGCCTTTAGCGTACGAGCTAAAATCTGCCTTGAGGCCGCGACACACCTATAATGCTCCCTTCAGATTCGACTACGATCATACACTTAGACAAATATCTGAGAGGAAAATGGGGAGAGTCTCCGAACAGAGTACTTTTCGTTTTTCGGCGTTCGGAGGTTCTCTTGGTATTTTGTTTTACATTCCAGTTGATGCGGTGTTATTTTTTATACTAAATTTGGAAAACATGTCGGTTGGTGAACTCATAGAAGGAGTAAGAGCATATCCAGTACTATATGACCAGACTATAAAGTAGTACCGATGTGACCCCTTCTGATTACAAACCAAAATTATAAAATGTCAGAATGTCAAACGTAGTTATAGTAACATCAAAAAAATAAAGAAATTCTATTGAACTCTGTAAGAGTTGTGAAGCTTCACGATTAATTCTCTATATTTTGTAATCAGTGTTATTACTTCTCAAAATATGAATAACATCTTACTGTTTTCAAGATAGCGGAAAATAAGCATGCTATAAAATAATCCATCACCCTGTACATCACTAATAGTAATAATAATTTCCGGTACCTGCATATATATTCGATAAAACCCGATCCTGTAAACTTGTCGACCGTATAAAGTCAACAAACAAAACGTAATAAATATGTTGAAGGAAGGATATTATTCCTTTTAAGTCATTGTTATTGAAAACTGGACGATATTGTAAGAACTGAGACGGTGACTGTACAAACATATTGTTTTTTCTCGTTTCGGTTATGTATGATGAATTCTCAATTCTCTTGATTTCTGTGAATGTTAATGCTTTAAATGGATACATCAAGGATTGTTGATTGTTTCGTGTATCATCTGTTCATCTGGTAATAACCCCAATACGATTTACAGGGTTGTTTTTTTGTTTCGTTACGGAATGATTTATTAATCATACAAAAGCACCTGCAAAAATGTACAAAAAGGAAAAAAATTGGAAATGTCTTCATCCATCAGATTTTATTGTCTATATGGGTTCGTTTCAATGTTTCTTTCAAGAAATGTGTCTGGTGCACTCGTGATCTTGCTCGCTATGCCTACTAAATAGGACATTTAGCTTTTTTTATGCGTTTATTCGAAAATAATTAATCGAAACTTAATACACGTCCAATAAGTTCTTTAGTCTTTGTTATTTTTCTCATATAGCTATTTTGACCCATTTAGGGTCGTTTTTGACCCATAATTCCATCAGAAATGACACAAAATGCGTAAAAAAATTATGACTCCAGTAGTCGAATAAGATTGAAAATATTTGGGCGAAAATTTTTAACGCGGGCTTAGGGTTATAAATTTCTCGAGAAAATCAGGAAATTCAGAATGACTGTCTGAAAATAGCGCGAATTTCAAATTAAGAGACATAAGAAGGAGTTTGAACTATTTTGCAAGTGGTACAAGCAAAAAAATGGTATTCTTCAACTTCATGGAGTAGATTCTCAATGATTTAAAGTTGTCTGGAAATTGAAGAAAATATGGACGTTACTAAATTTCCAAAAACTATTACATTTCTAGAACGACAAAGTATTGGTTACAACCCGAAAAATGACCAAGCTGCCAAATTCATCCTTGAAACTCTAGATGAGAAGTAGTTATTAACAAAAATAATTTCAATATTTGGTATTTTCGGGGCATCCTCAGGAGATGGCTAGAGATGGCAAAACTGACATATTTAGAAGCTTCACAATTCACAAATATGAAGGAAGGATGTCCCTTTGACCTATATATCTTGTATCGTAAATATATTATTTTAAGACCCAAAATATATGAAAAGTAGAAGACTATTTATTGAATATCGCAATAGTAGATATTATGCCCAACATGCAGGCTGCCATACTGTAGGTGGTACAGAAAAACAGATTGCAGAATATCTAAACTCAAAAATTCTGAAGAATACACGGGACACGGTTTAAGAAGATTTTCAGCATCTATATTAGTCGAGGAAGGTGGGTATCTGCTTTCTAAAACGACATGGTGGTCTGTCATTCTTCGACTGTAGCTGGAGGGTGTATATCGAAAAATCGGTATACGGGAAAATTTAATGTATTTGTCCAAAGCCAGTCCTGGAATTTCTAAGTTTAGCTATTACCAGTCGAATGCTTAATAGAAGTGTACTGTATCATGAAAAAATTTGATAAATCGTGTGAAATTTATGGTCAATTTTACAAATCATCCTGTACATTAATAAAGAAGAGGAGTTGACACTTTTTACTAGCCTCATTATATCCTCCCTAAGGGACTTTATATATGGTAGAAGTATGTAAACCTTCTCATGACTCACCCTGTATAAACACACCCCTATTACAGATCCCTTGACTACGGAAAATATAAAAATGTATTCTTCTCTCGATCAGATAACTTAATATAACTTTGTTTTTAAACAAATCGGAAATTCATCCATAATATCTCGTAGGTGGTTAGGTTAGGTTATTGGTATATAATATTAATATTTCTATTGAATATCGGCCAACCTTTTTATCCAATCTATTGATCAATAATTCAATACGACCCTGCCATTAAACTACTTAAGATTGGTCGACTAAGAATAGCATAGTTAACATTTTTTAAGATGAATGATAATAATTATTGCTGTAATTACAAGATGGTTATGGTTGTACTTTGCCGTTCACCTTGATTCAATTATGCATGTCAAAAATGTTCTTGACGACAGTAACGGACTGAGCAATTAGGGAATAATTAGATTATAAATTATCTCCCGGCAGATTTTCCGATGAAAGATTCGCTTTATTCTTGTTTCCAATTACACTGGAACACGTTGACCTTTTACAAAATAATTAATCGTCACATTAGATTTATTAGACGATCAAAATCAGCCGAATAAAAATCAGAAAGAGAAAATCAAATCGAAGAAACAGAGTTCCAAAAAATAACAAAGGAAGAACTAAAGAATATTGTTAAAACGTTGGAAAACGGAAAAATCACCCGGAAAAGATAACATTTCAACCGAAATGATTAAGTCTTTGGGAGAAGTAAGGAGAGGAGTTGTAAGTAGGTACTATTTGAAGCCTGGCAAAATACATAAATGATAGAAAAATTCAATTAAACAGATGGGTCGGGCCGGAAAATGAAAGCTATTATTTTTGTTTCCCTTACATAATTTATAGTTTGCTACAAACCCGTACCCAACTGAATAAATTTGACATACAGTGATGGGCAAATGTGTGGAACCAAGTAAATATCTCTGGAATTATTAGAGATATCAAAATGAAATTTGGAAGGTGGATACATCAGTAGATTGCCTGTTTGTTTTCATATTTTTTAACAATTTTGAACTTCCGGTTTTAGCTAGTAGTTCATGAAATTCATTGTAGAAGTGACAGTAGTTGTCAAAATAAGTCATTAGTGTTTGTATTTTAACGTTAAAAGATTGTATTGTTTTAATTTGATCGTAAAATGGCCGAATTAAGTGAAAGAGAAAGAATAGAAATGTTTTGAAAATCACTTAGTTTCAGTTAGTAATTATGATTATTTCTTTAATGGATATTAGATTTTTCCTTTCCTCAGTTACTTTTCTGTTAATATCTCGGTAGGTATTGAAATAAAAAATGTCGAACCCGATATTTTTGTATCCGTAATAAAATGTTTCATCAGAAACTAAAATAATATACAGGGTGTTCCATTGCAAATTTTAAAATGGACATTACTTCCGGTATAACCGGAAATTCAAAAATGTTAAGAAATATGGAAACCAATAGGCAATCTACTGTAGTATCCACCTTCCAAATTTCATTTTGATATCTCTGATAATTACAGAGATATTTACTTGGTTCCACGCATTTGCCCATCACTGTATATTATGAATGGCAAACTTATAAAAAAACTCGCCTCTCTAAATGAGGTGATAATAACGTGTTGGCCATAAATTAGACAAGATAAGATGTCGAGAAAGTATTGAAAGAAGCTCCACCATGGCTACAATACAAGCTATATTAAAAATATAGTGTGTGGCATGGGAAGTAACACAATTCCAATCTTCGATCGCTTGTCTGAAATCGTTTTATTTTTTGCCTTCCCAATCAATGTACATAGTAACACTTTTCTATCAATAAGCGTTCTAAGTGACATTGTAATAAAAAAATATCACTTTGACCAAATTTGTTGAAATGTTAAAATTAATAGTAAATCCAAGCTAGCATTAATAAGGAGTTATTAGGCGTCTATTTATTGATATAATGCTGCATTTAACATATTGATGTTCAGTCCCCACAATGGGCTCATTTACATTTTTTTTATTTTACCATTAGGAAGAGCATATCATTTTGAGGCTCTGTGCAAAAAATTAGACGTCAGCGAGACTCCTAAGTCGCCTAAAAGAATTATAAACATCAAACAGCGCTCCTATTCGAATTTCAGGCGTGACGTCATCGCATATGAAATCTCTCCCAGAGAGCGGATACCGCGCCGATGGGTTTTCGGTTAGATGACTACTTAGCTAGTAACAGTATTTTGCTTGCTTATAATGCCTATTATTATACGTTTTAGCAAACTATAAACAGTGTTGTGTTTGTGAAATAAGAACGTTTAGAAATAATTTAAACTATTCGACACAATGGAACCAGAACCAGAGTAAAAAAAGCTTTAAATATTGTGAGGTTCCAGAATGTGAAAGTACTACGATTAAAACATCTAACAAAACATTTATTTCTATTAATAAGGATGCAAAAAAACGGAAGCAATGGCAGAAAAGCATAAAAAGACTCAAAGCATTCACTGATAATTCAACATACTTTGTTTGTGTATTTTTAAGATTTCATTTTTCTTCAATCAGAATCGTTATAAATTACCTTATAAAATACGTTGTGAATCCATATTGAGAGGGTTATTGAAAACCACACGCTTGTATTAATCTAATTTTTTGAAAATACGTAGATAATATTGTTCTTATAGCTTGTGGTGTTATTAATATTCAAAATTATTAAATAAAATAATGGGTCAGTTCTTTACAAATTAAATTTTATTAAATACTGCTTTTTTCCAAAAAACAGGTAATCGTTTTCAGTAGATCATCAACAAAACTGGCGTACCTATATCATATGTTTTAAAATAAATTATTTTATTTGATTCAAAGTCCGGATCAGCTCTAACAAATATCGCTTTTTTACCAGTGAGGTGCATGTGCATCTGAATCCGATGTAAACATTTGGAACTAATATTGTCTGCTTCATCAAAATAGGTTTTTATTGTTCTTTTCAACATCGGTGATTGAATTCCCACTACACATTAATTTTAAATAGCATTTGAAGACCCTCCTTCAATTGGGCAGTCTGCAGTTGAAAAAATTGCAATTTTTTACTGAGTAACCTATAGCGTTATCTCCGTAACTTTGTCCACCAGACCAGGAATAAAATTAAACATCTGGAATCACCCTGTATATCATTTGAGAGAGCATGTATTTATGAAAATATTGACATTTTTGATCGGAAAACAGCCAAAAACGATGTGTCACATAGTACAAAATTATAATTTAATAAAATTTTTTTGATTAAAAAACTCTTTAATCATTAGCAAGTCCACTTCTGGAAGATTTAATGAGTCTGCTTTTTTACAAATTAGGTCCACGCATTTTATTTTATCCACACAAAATTTTGCGATTAATTCAAAACAAATAAATTTTACGCGAGGCACGTTACAGTCAGAAGCGTAATGTTTGTGCACATTAACTTTCATATGCGGTGACGTCACACTCATAGTCTTCGCCCCCCCCTACGGTATGCTTGTTTAATTGGTTGTATTAGGAGAACGACATATTCTATTGACATGAAATTTTCAGAATCATATTTTTATCCTTAGTACTTCGTTTTACGACAGTTAAAAATGATTAAAAAATTTTAGTAAACGAGCCCATTGAGATTTTTGTGACAGTAAACTAAACTAACTAATACGCTTACAATTTCTTCATTGCTAGAAAAAATATAGTCTACAACACGTTTGGAATGGTATACTCCAATAATTTTTACAAAATATACTGTCCCCAATTTGATAGGAATCATTTTTAAATTTTAATTTGCTCCAAAAACGTGTAGTGGAAATAAATAAAAATCGTTCCTCAATACGCTACTGGCAATTTATTGAGATTATTATTTCGAAACTGCACAATTTATACCAATTACCTTTTTATAACACCATAAAATCCGCAAAATATGATGTTTACAATGACCTTTTGTTAATATTTTTTT
>CAJUYG010005390.1:0-14008 GCA_910591675.1 Galerucella calmariensis | reverse complement strand
TTCCTTCCTCTAATGGTGAGAGTAAACGTGAATGATATTTTAGATGCATCCAAAATTACGATTTAAATTTATGCCTTAGACGTTGCATGTAAAAATTTAATAGCTTGTACGTAAAATACTTGTTTTTAACCATTATCAAATAATGTTCACGATTTTCCATTAACTTATACCATTAATTAAAATTTTAATCAATGCTTATACCCTAAATGTACTACATCGTTTGAAATATTATCAATTGTACTAACAAATTGTAAAAATACTTATAGGGTACAATGTGCGAAATTTCTTATGGAACCGTCTTCATTACACAAGTACAACAAGAAAAATATGAGAAAAACAGTTTGAAAGAGAGAGAGAAGAATAATTGGGCGCACATCGAGGCGTGTTTTTAATTCCATGAGCTGGCTGAATGTTGATTGTCCTTTACAGAGAGAATTCACTAGCTGGTGGTATTCAGTATTCAGTATGTTCCCAGCATGGAAAGAGTTAGGGTGTTGAAAAAATAAAAAAATACAATCGATATTACGTAACCTGTACATCTTAAAATTCATTTTTGTCAACTTGATCGTTTCTGACCAAGTATAAGGAGAACTGCAGGAATTACCTGATTTTGTAATAAGTCTAAATATTTGGCGGAATTTAAGTTCCCCTCAATTAAAAAAGGACCTATGATGTGGTCACCCAAAATACCCGTCCAAACATTTAGCTTCTGCGGATACTGTGTTCGGATTGGAATGCTTAGATGTTTATTTTCCTGAGACACATATCTTGTGACGGCATTTTGACGTTTCATTATTTCCTCACAGAAATCCATTCGTCTGATATTATCCTCGGGAAATATTTTCTGTGTTGTCTGAACCTTGTAACAATGGTGCCCGTTCCGTTTTAGAATATTCTGTACAGTTCTCTTATCCATGTTGACCTCTTCAGCAATTTGTCTTGAAGAAGATGGTTGTTCTGTTTCAACTTCTTCCATTCTCTAGTTTGCCTTTCATCGTTTATTGGACGTTCGATTGGATCTTCCGAAGCTTGGCATTTTCTAAAGTATGAAACACATCCATATTTCTCGAAATTACTAAATTTTTTCACAATTGTTGACTTTGAAGGAATTGGGCGATTTTCAAATGCCACAATAAACAAATTAACGATTGCATCCGCCGAATGACCTCCGGAATATCTTACAATTTTTACTTTTTCGCAGGTTAAGTATGTTAATGAAGGCATATTGTAAATGTTTTATTTTCAAATACAATGGCATGCGCTTCCAACGTGATCAACGTTTGTAGCGAAAAGACCTAAGAATAGCAGTTTAATTGTGATTCCTCTCTGTGAAGGAGAATGTTGCCGATTAAAGGTGTTTGGTTTCACCTATTGTGCAGGAAAAAAATAACGATAACGAGACAAAAATATCCCTTGTACAAATTAATCTGCGCTTCTGGCAACAGCTGTTAAGATAGTGGGACAATCAACATTGGACCATCCCCTGGAATTAAAAACACGCCTCGATGCGCGCGCACAATTATTCCTCTTTATCTTTCAAGCTGTTTTTCTCATATTCTCCTTGTCGTACTTGTGTAATGAAGATGGTTCCATTAGAAATTTCGCATACTGTATATAAAAATCAGACATTTAAATTTAAGTAAAGTAACTCTTATTTTTAGTTATCTTTCTCACCTGATACCTGCCCAGGTGCCCTTAGGATAGCTCCACAAGCACACAGGTATTCAAAGCATACGAGACGCTACTGAGAACCTAACATTTTATATATTTGAAAATAAGTTATGTCTTATCGCTCTGGGATCTTACTCTAATTATTTTTGAAATCTATTGATAACACGGTTTTGGAATGACAAGAGATTGAAAAAGAGGGGAAATCGAGAACTGGCTAGATGGGAAACACCAACTCAAATAGAAACAAAGAGTTTACTGTCAAGGTAGACACGGAACTCTTAACCAGGCTATTGAAACTGAGTAAGAGACATTGGAAGACAGTTACCGACCTGGTGAATAGCCACTGCATTCTGTAACATGCTGTTCAGCTGTTACGTTTTTCATCTGAAAAACTATTTCACTTAGTAAATTTTTTGGCTCATTAGTCACTCCCTCCCAAATTTCTACTAAATTTCTAAACATGCCGTTTCCTTGTCGCATTAGCCACTCCGAAATAAAACATTAATTTTTATCAAATTCGCCTTCCATTTTTGTCTGTCGATGTTCGAAATTTCAATTTTCGAGTGAACTCTTTCTTTCCTCTAACTGTCACATTGAAGGCAACAAGTTATTTTTATTTTATTTTTAATTTTTGGTGAACAATTTTCTATTGTCTGGTTGGTTAATTAATTATTGTATTTTCTCTAGGTTATTTTCTAGTACTTACAGCTTATTTGCTGATTTACATTAGTTGAGGAACAAAACGAATAGAATAAAACAGATCACTGTTAAGTTGTATTTTAACACTAGTCCAGTAAACGAAGGTGTCAACATGGGCAACTGGTCCAGCAAGAGCAATTTTTTTTTAATTTGCTGGTTATGGTAGGACCTTAAATTCCCAAAATGTCAAGTACCTGACCATTGTGGAAGGGTGGGAAAATGGCTCTGAAATTCCAGAAAATCCGTTTTCCCACGATATCTGCATAGATTTTACCACTGGAGAATTTTTGTTCAGACGAACAATAAAGAGCAGTTCCTTACCCACAAAAATGATTCCTAGCATTTTTTCGAAAAATTAGATAGTTTTCGAGATAAATGTCCCGAACGCCGACCCAAAACTGAGCTCCAGGCTGGCTTATAGAGAGCACGCTCTGAGGGCATGACGTCCCCAAGCAAATTACTAATTTTTTAATAACTGGCGTTAAAATCAATATTTTTTAATGAATCAAAGTGCGGGTGAAAGAAGGGATCTGTGGCTACTAAGGCGTGTTTTTATCCACTTAATTCGTTCTCCTGGGTCATTGGAAAACCTGACCAAAATTCGTCTTTGCTAGATTTTTCAATGCTTCCATGGATTAATTCATATTATTTTTATTAATAGTTATTTCAGTCAATCCTATTGGAAAATGGTTCTTTGGGGGGGTATTTTATTTATTCCGAAACAATGCTACCAATAATTCGCCCGTATTTTTTTGAATAATGTGTTTTCTAAGAGGCGATTTTTGTGGATTTCTGGAGTTTTTCCGAGAGCTCTGGTTTATCGGGAATTTCTCGATAATTAACTGTCAAATCCGCTTATAATTGATATTGGGAGAAAGGTTAGAATATCCTCTTGCCGATGGTATGATTTTTTTTTGGCCCAGACCCCAGGGTTTTCAGGAAAATCGGGTAAATTTCCAGTTTTCTGAGGGAAGACAGCTCTTCGGAGTTTTTTCGAGCTTTACAGTAAAATTTTTCCCGGTCAAGCATCATACCCCATGAAAGGTCACATTCTGAACTTTCCTTTGATATGTGTATCAAGTATTTTATTTTATGCATTAAAAAGAAATTTGTTGTAATGGATGCCTCATTTTATTCTCGCACGCCTCCACGCCACCCATCTATAGTGTGGTCGACGGCGTCTGCTATAGTGCGTGTACACGTGGATGCTTTCTGCTGCATTGTTTGTCAACAACTGACAATTTTACATGTAAACACTATCTCTTCCGTGATTTTTCAAGAATAAATTGGTAATATTCCAGTGTAAAAAGTGAAATTCAAGTCATTATTAATTTTATTGTTATTATTGAACAATAAATTTTGAAATTTTTATTGATAAAAAACACAGGGAAATATTGAAAATTCTTGAGCTTCTTTTTTTAGCACACGGTGAGGTTTCATTTTTTTAATTAAGATCATTAATATTGTTGTGGGTGAAATGACATCTAATGATTTGATAAATATTGTTCATTCCTGTAGAAAAATGGAAGTCGCAGAGGATTCTAGTACGCCCGTGTGTTTTATTTGTCATCAAGCTCTGACTGAAGACGTTACAACGATTACCCGAAGACTAGAAACCCTAATAAGTGTTAGCAAGACCAGGAAAGACAACCACCATTTGTTCCTGGAGAAGGTATCGTCTGTGGAAGTTCATCGCTTGTGTAGGAAGAGGTATTCGGTAATGAAGAATGGGAAAGTTATTTTCGCAATTTTAGCGTTTACTTTCAATCCTTTTCGCACACAATCATTCCTAGGATTGGTCTGTCCAATAAAAGCAGGCCAGGGTCTCAATTTTAAAAGAAAGCGATAACTTTTTGACCCTGAGAGTGGGTAAGAGATCGATCATATTGATGTTTCTTTTCATGGCCTTGAGTATTTCGCGGTTGCGAAAATGCAAGGTGGCGCCATCTACCATAGATGCCTGGAGGCATTTTCAGGGTCCCTCGTCCCAGATTTTGGTCTAGAAGCGTCAGTTTTTAAGTTTCAGAAAACTGCGAACTTTTCAACCATCATTTTTGCAAAAAATATTGGTGTAACAAAAGAAATTGTGGGGACAACTTTTGTAGGTAATGAACTGCTCTTGATTTTGCCTGAACAAAAATTCTCTAAGGATCGTAGTTTGGGAGATATCGGCGAAAAACGGATTTTCGGGATCTCTAGAGCCATTTTCCGACCCTCCCACAAATTTCAGGCACCTGACATTTTGGGGGTTTAATGTACCCACTATTACCTGCAAATTAAAAAAAAATGTCTTTGCTGGACCAGATGCCCATGTTGACGGTATTTTTCGCCTTCATTTATTGGACTACACGTGGAGTCCGGGTTTTGTATGCGCTATAGCATAAGCTCCTTTTTTACCTGATCTGTTCTATTTATTCGTTACTTCCTAATGTTTCTTTCCTAGTTCCTTATCCCTGTTTTCTCTTTTTTCCGCAGCTCTGCAGCCGGCAAGTTCCATTCTTAAGGCAAGTTTAAGGCAATTTTAAGACCACTTCGTTCCTGTCCCGTGCGCATTTAGGCAAAACGTACCACATACTAACCATTGCTTTAAAATCTGCCGTGCTGATTGGTCCGCGACTAAACGTGGTACGTTTTGTCTAGATAGGGTCGAAAGCAGGTACGAATTGCCCTCGTATTAGAATCTATTTACGCATTTCATGCCCATTATTGTGTGAGCTGATTAGCGCAGTTGGTAGGGTATTGGTTTGTAACTCAGAGGTCGTAGGTTCGAAACCGGGTTAGGTGCTTGGTTTTTTTGTTTTTTTTTCAAGTTTTTTATTTCTTATTTACTGATATTTCTATACATAGTTACACTTTGATCAACCGGGTTTGGGCCTAGGTTTTCTTGTTTTTTTTTTTAGTTTTATATTTCTGATATTTACATATTTATTTCAATATTGGGTTAGGTGCTGTGAGGGCAATCCGTACCTGCTTTCGACCCTATCTAGACAAAACGTACCGCGTTTAGTCGCGGACCAATCAACACGGCAGATTTTAGAGCAATGCTTAATATGTGGTACGTTTTGCCTAAATGCGTCCCGTGCACGAGGTCCACAGCCTGTCGAAGACATTACCGCCACTGCCGCCATCGCGCTAAGAGCTGCAAACATCCTCAGCCCTCTAAGATAAGTTCCTCCGTCTTATCTATAGCGTGTGTAAGATTTGGATTTGGCGTGCTAATTACAATTAGTATTCTTTTCGTTTAATTTTTGAAATATTCAATTTATGTTAAGTTTCAAATAATTCAATAAATAATTATTATTTCATTCTTTGTATTGATTATTCAATAATCGTTGAATTGGATAAACGTGTTCGGGAATAATTAGATTTATTTTATTTTTTTTTTTTTTGTAACTTAACTTCAATTTCTTACAAGGTGTTTCCAGCTTTCCACCTTATGCTTCTTGTTTTAATTGCTTCGTTTCGATTAAAAAGCTGGTGGCATCCAATTTAATATTCATTGTACACCCCATCCTAGTGATAGTGTATAAAATAGTTTAATTGGTGCCGAATTCCACTCCCTGAGGTGGAGTGCTCTAGCCTGGGGCAGTTTTAGGTTACAATTCTGAGAAAAAAACATGCCCAAAATGGGCAAAGTTAGTGAACCTATGTGCAGGAAATGTAAACTCTATGATGGAACACCTACTGACATACTCTGCTTCTGCGATAACTTACAAGGACTCATACGGAAGCACTTTGGAAAGGAAATAATACAACCATTACAACTATACTGAAAATCCCTCCAGTCAAACTAGTCGCCTATATAGAAGACACAAAGCTTCTGGAATGGAAGTAGAGAACAGTAGATAACATGGAAAATCCTTCCTATGGATTTTTACGATAAAAAGACGATGATGTCATTATTAGTTACTTTCCTGCTTATCAGAATAAATATTAATTTACCAACCGTAAATACAACTTATCCTCAACAGCCCGGGCAATTTACAGCTAACGGGTTGGCAAAACTTCAAGACGTTGTCAGATCAACTTATAAAATTCCCCAGTTTATTTTGACGTTTGTTGACATTCGATCATGGTTTAATATTTACAAGTTTTTTTGGTGCTTTTAAATTCATTGTTTTTTTTAAATAAAAAAAAACAGTTGTTTTCATAACTAATTATTTAGACAAATCTGCAGTGTGTAGTTGATAAAATGCCGAAGCAGCTGAACAGTAAATGTCAAGAGATGGTAATATCTTTGTTAAGGTATTTTGAACGAGAATTCCGAAATGGGGGCTCGTTTCTCCCGCTTACTGCTGTAAGAGACGTAAGTAATAGTATTCCCTATTTGTATTCATTATTATTAAGATCTGTCAATCCAACATCAGATTGACTTTTCTAGTTTTCGTTAAATAAAGAAAAAAAACTACAGCTTGGCAACATTACAATATTTTGTTTTGCAACGTCATCGTCTTTTTATCGTAAATAAACTATACAAAGATTCAGTTCAAGTGCCTGGGCTGCTGAGTACAACCCCATCGAATTAATGAAGGAATTCAAGAAAAGCTTTACGAAAGTGACAATTTTTTACAAGGAACTGTAATTAAGTGAATAATTACAAAACAAGGTTAACAAGGTTAATAAATCATATCAAATTTTCAACTTTAGTGAGAAAATGAATATGAGCAGTATTCAATTTCCATGTTTTAGTCCTTTTCATTATATTTTTCGTTGAAGTTGTCTTGTTTCTATCTACAGCCATCATATTTAAATTTTTTGACAGAAAATAGTATATACAGGGTGGTCCGTAAGTAACTGTACATAGAAGTACAGTACAATCTTCACTTCAATATATTGCGATTCTAGCCAACAAGCCTTAATAAAATATGAATATTAAGAGAGATACAGGGTGTTGAACATGAAATTTTAATTTTCGTTTTTTACAATAACTTTAACGTTTTTTGACGTATATGCACGAAAATTTGAGGATGGGGGTTTTTTGATATGAGAAATCATAATTTTGTACCTATTTCGATCTATTTTGTAGAGGGCGCCACATAGGCCACGTATGCCGCATAAATGTACGCAAAACTTAATCACTGAAATATGATTATCTCTAAAACCGTTAAGATTTGGGGATACTAACAGGTATACCTTTTATTTGTTGTTATGATGTGGCTTTAATTATTTTTTACAAAAGTAGCGCTAATATGAAAGGCAAAAAAGTTTTGCTTACATTTATGCCGCATACGTGGCCTATGTGGCGCCCTCTACAAAATACATCGAAATAGGTACAAAATTATGATTTCTCATACCAAAAAACCCCCAAACTCAAATTATTGTGCATATACGTCGAAAAGCGTTAAAGTTATTGTAAAAAACGAAAATTTAAATTTCATGTTCAACACCCTGTATCTCTCTTAATATCAACATTTTATTGAGGCTAGTTGGTTTAAATCGCAATAGTTTGAAGTGAAGATTGTACTTCTATGTATAATTACTCAAGGACCACCCTGTATGTCATGAAAAACCATTTACCCTCTTTTCTCCCCCAGCCCTCCATGTAGGCATTCAAAACCTAAATTTTATTCCCTGCATTAGTTATGCCTTTTTCTAACATCTCCAACTTCGTTTACCCTGCTAAGAATTTTCCTGTCGTTTTTTTTAGTTAATTGGCTTGACCTAATAACGACAGAAAGCAATTTTAACAATTAAACAGTTAATACCTGAAAAACAAATTTAAAACCGATTTCCTTCACAACAAATATATAACGTCTACTTGTTCATGTGAATTAAACTATCAGTAGTAGTACCCCTAGGGCCTTAATAATACCGAGATAATTTTGTCATAGAGAATGTTGAAAGCGTGTTGCTTGATAATATGCCCCACCTACCCCACCTACCCCACCTACAAATATTTAAAGGGCAATCCTCTACTTGTGATACGTCGCTGGAAAGCCCATAGAAAATACTTTCCAGCTGTCTAACTCATAATTATACAGAGTGTAACAATTAATCAGACACATTTACTTGACATTAAAATGAAAAAGTGTAAAATGTCGAGATACAAAAATTTTAATTAATTTAGTAAATGTCAAAATGGTTTCCATAGTGTATTGTGAACCAATTTTCAAATTCCTTACGAACGTTGGCAAATGTTGCTTTAGTAATATCACCACATGCTTGACTAACTCTTTGCCGTAAATCGTCGATTTTCTTTGTTTGAGTTTTATAAACAACCGACCTAAGGTGACCCCACAGAAAAAATCAGGTGGTGGTAAGTCTAGTGACCTAGGTGGCCACTCAATGAGACCTCTCCTTCCAATCCATCTATTTGAATAATTATTGTCTAACCAGTCCCTAACTGCTACTGCGTAATGAGAAGGAGCAAGTGGTACAAATTTGTATCTAGAGCTGGATTGTCATCGCCGTGATAGTCCTGTCATTGCCGAGAGGTGATGGTAATGTAGGATCTATTGCAAATTGTCCAAGGACTTCAATTTGAGTTGCTTCAACAAGTATTCTTGCGGCATTCCTTCTTTTATTTGTCACTGAACAAGTCTCTCTAAATTTTGGGGGTGTATACGTGACATGTTTTCAGGATATCTTCTATCTAACACATTAGCTGTCTGCAAATAACTTTTGTTTTGGGAGTCAAATATTAAAATTATCTCCACGAAATCGGGTATACTGTAAACCATCATGATTATTAATTGTTGTTAAATAAACGTACAAAACGTACCTACCAAAATATTTTCGGATCAAACGTACCTACAAATAATTATGACATTTAGGTAGGTATGAAATAAACCAATAATTTGAGTACAGAAAGGAAATGCAAAATAGAATAACAAAATGTGTTGTTTGAAATCTGCAAAGCAAACAATTTTTTTAAATACTGCTTTATTGTTACACCCTGTATAAGTATGACTTATGGATAGCATTTTCTACGAGCTTTTCAACGACGTATCACAAGTAGGGGGTTGTCATTTAAATTATTGTAGGTGGGGTAGGTAGAGCGTAAGGGGTTGATGGGGTGCGTTATCTCTCATGTAATTTTAGTTCCCCCTCGCTACCCTAAAAACATTTTTATTTTTTTTATATCTCTTCATTCACGAGGTATAGCCCATTGCAAATGTTAAAATTGACAGCCTGTATATTATCCTTGAGTATAGTACCTATAATCAAGGATATTATAGAGGCTGCTATGCATACGTATAAAGTGTTGCCTATATTTAGGTGCTGTAAGTCGAGACGATATGATTTTATTCACGATACATGGTAAGTGTATCGTGATTTTATTCATAACGGTAGCTAAATTATTATGAATCACGTTTGTACATTATTCACCAGTGAACAATATGTGTGGACAATGCACAGGTCACATAATACGGATAAATAGGACATTATTATTTATAATATATGCAAATGTCACACTATATTGAATAAAAATTATTACCGCGACAAGGATTCAAAATTCTTCATTTGACATAGTCAAACCTCTTATCCATTACTATGATGATGTCAAAAATAATGTTTACATTTTGCGTGTGCTTTTTTAAGTATAATAATGTACAGGGTGTCCCAAATTGGTGTGTTTTGCAGGGTATCTCGTAAACTAGAAGATAGAAGAAAAGCAGTTGAGATGTTATAACTTCTTTTTTGTTAAAGTAACGATAGCCTAATTAAATCTTTCGTTACTCCCTGCAGTTGGAAGATACAGGGCGATAATTGAAAACTGTCGAAAACTACAAGGTACTATAAGTTCTTATTTAAGAAAAATATATTATAAAATACGACTGTGATAAAATTTATATAGGTAGAACTTTTAGGAATTTTAAAACTAGAATTTCAGAACACAAACGTAGTTATGACAACCAAAAATCATATTCCAACTATTCAAATCATTTATTAGCAAACCAACACTCTTTCGATTCAAATTTTGAAATTTCCATTACAGAACCTAAATCCTTCAAATTAAATCTTTTAGAAGCCCTAGAGATAAATAAAAACAAATATTCAGATAATCTTCTTAACGACCAACTTGATATTAACAATTCTCCCTTATTAAACCTTTTTACCTAGAAAGATTCCTGTAGGATTGTTGTGAATGAGTTTCCAGATAAACTGGTTAAATACTTTATTTAATCCCATATTTAGACAAATTCATTTCATTTCCTTGTAAATAGATTATAATTTTATTGTTAAATATCCGTATAATTTAGTATTAAGGCACTGTATAAATTGAAAATTTCTCAATATACCTCCATTCGTTTGAAAAAGCGAAACGCGTCACAACTTTAAGGTTAAATATAATGTAGATTTAACAAAATTAAATTGTTTGATTTCATAATTTACTATGGATCTACATCAAGTAAAAGCCTCATCTATTCAAAAACAATTCATTTATAAACAAGCAATTAATAGTGGTGGACAAAATATAGTATTCTACTCGCATATAATAACTAATATTCACTTAGGTGTTTATGACACCTAAGTGAATAATAGCTATCATTAGATGCTTCTTGAATAATATACTATTATTAAAAAAAGTTTCTAAAATTTGTTTTTACCTTTTTGTCGTTTTCCAAGAACTTTCCCAAGGAATCGTGCGATGTTACAGGCTTTTTTGGTTGCATGGAGTCCATCTGATGAGCTCTTATATTCATATAAGGATCGACGGGAGCTTCGATTGGATCGGGAACACTGATACCGCAACGATTTAAAAACATTCTTGTAAATTTATCGCAATTCGTAATTTTGAATACTCTGCCGTGAAATTCAATTTCTCTGCCTATATTGAAATCTATTATGTCGTAAAAATTATCGTCCATCGGTGCCGGAAATCGGATTCGTTGTCGACTCATTAAAGTACCTAAAACCATTTATTCATTAAAACAAACAAATATTTGGTCTTAAGGCACATACAATATACTCTTTACTATCTCAATTGAAACCTATAGTTTTTCAGTCAGCTTGCTTATTTTTTATCCTACCTTAATACAAAGTGTCCCAACAATTCATATTAAAAACTTGATAGATGATAGAGTGACTGTGATATCTCAATAAAATGAACGGTTTGAGAGATATGGACGATATTATTTCGCACTGACACCGTATATAGTACCTGTACATTAATCAAAATGAACATTTACATTTTTTAAACTATCGTTGTATTATTTACAATGCTGATGTTAAAAAACATTGATTAAAAGTAATGAATATTAATTTAAAAATTTTTGATACCATATGAGACTGTCAGTAAGCTATCCCCATATATAGAGTGCTGCTTATATTTAGGTGCTGCCAGTTGAGACGGTAATATGATTTTATTCGCAAAGGAGGCAAAATTTTGATCCGACCTTAATACACGGTGTCCCAACAATTCTTATAAAAAACTTGATAGATGATAGAGGGGCTGAACGGTATGAGAGATATGGACAATGTTATTTCGCACTGCTCACCGTATAGTCTACATTAATTGAAATGAACATTTACCCACATTTTATAAAATATAGTTGTATTATTTACAATGTTGATGTGAAAAAACATTTATTATAAAGTATTGCATATAAATTTAACAAAAGTGAAAATACGAAAATGACAACAAAAACCAATGGAATAATTCTACTTACAAATTAAAACAAAGGTACAAAATTCCTGTACTAATTTAATTGAAAAAATGCATTATTCTAAGTCAGCTGAATTTTTGTTGTCTGTCGACAATTGTGAGAGCGAGTAATGGAAAATCAGTAATCTCTTAAACCGTTAATTAAATTCAGAGGATACATACAAGAGGACGCATTTCCTTCAAATGTTTTTGAGAAATTTAGATATGTGGCATGTAGAAGTGAAAAAACAAACAAATATGTAAGATAATAGGTCTGTTCTTACAAGCATCACAGGCAGTCTTTGACAATCCGGATTCGGCGCAAAGACTGTCTGGATGCTTGTGGGAACAGACCCAATATCAACATTGAACTTAGTCTGTTCCTGAGCCTGAGCCCACAAGGGTAGTACAGTCCTTATGATCAGTAATAGTTGGCTTAAAAAAATGTATCTAATTCCGCTATCAAATGTGACAGTTTAAGTCACTCCTTGACGTTAAGTAACGTCACATTTTTTAAAACCTTCATATATCAGTTATGAAAAGTAGTTATGTAAAAACTTTACGTAGCTGTTTGGGTTTCAAAGCATAATTTATTAACTAGATACGAGCTTGTTAAATTATCTCGATTGTTAATGGCTCTCATTAATACACTTGTTGGTTAAATAACTATCTCCGTCGACCGTGTATTAACATATGCTATTAACGTTCTCAAAATTAGACAAAATCATACATTAATGACCCCCATTAATGCATAATTTACCTACATTACTCAACGATTTTCTGCAGGCAACCCAACGCACATCTGTAGTATAGGCAACCAAACATACAATGACCTCTTCAAAAATGAATCCTAGTATAGAATATTTCTAGTTTTTGACTCACCTAAGTCACCTATCGTTTTATTTAATTATTCTACAAAATTATAGTAATTATATCAGTGTTAAGACATCCAAAAAATAATTTAAGAAAAACGAAAACAGTGACATTTGAACCAGCGACCATCTCGGTGACATTTCAATGTCATTATTTATTTTTGACAGTACTGACCTATGAAACAAATCAATATTTTTAGTTTTTAAGTATTGAGAAAAACGAATACAACTGATACAGTCGACGGAAAAGCTTTGAAACTAGCACGAGTATTAAAAGGGCAATTAACAATCCCAAACATTAACGCACGAGCAGAGCGATTGTTAATGGCTCTCATTAATACACTTGTTGGTTAAATAACTATTATCTACTTCCGCTATCAAATGTGACACTTTAAGTCACTCCTTGACGTTAGGTAACGTCACATTTTTCATAACCTTCATATATCAGTTATGAAAAGTAGTTATATACAAACTTTTTCCTACGATCACATAGGAAAGTGACATATATCGCACTGTCTAGATCTATGGAAAGTTGACCACTGTCAAGCTGTCAAATATATAATTTTTAATTAGATTTACCTATGTAATATATAAATTTGAAGCGATCTATTTGGAAAGTGAAATTTTTGTCATTTTCTTGATTAAAAAAAATTTGGGGAGCGGTCGAGGATCGAACCCGCGTACTCTTCGTCAGAAGTCCGATGTTGATTTCAATCCCTTGGATTTTTCAATGTGAGCGCAAATGAAGGCATTAGTTTACAAAGAAAAAAATACTTCTCTTCCACAACTGCGACGGAAAATAGAAGAAGCCGCGGATGTAATTGAAAATAATAGACAAGGATTATTTGATATTAAGAGATCTTTACGGAAGCGGATCATAAAGTGTATTGAAGTAAATGGTGGGCATTTTGAGCATTTGCTTTGAAGTTTTTTATTTTTGTTTACAAATTTGTTCTTACATATTTGGGGAATAATAAAATTTTTTATGAAAAAATTTATTGAACTTTTTAGAAGCAAATAACTCGATAACCAATTGAGTTACACGAATCAAAGAAGAGTAATTTTTTTTTGTAGAATTTAACGCTTTTTAATATTTTTTTATTATTTTAGTTGTAAGTTGAGCCCAAAAAAACTTTACTTTGATTTAATTAACACAAACAAGTGTAACTAGCGCCCT
>CAJUYG010005389.1:0-14010 GCA_910591675.1 Galerucella calmariensis | reverse complement strand
ACAGAGACTGAATAGTTCTAGTAGGCTGAACATGTCGAATGGGATTGATTTGTTGAATAAGTAGATGATAAACTGGGTTTTGGGGATTGGCTGATAAACTGGCTGAATAGGAGAGAAGTAGGCGTTGTCGTCTCAATCAGAGTGGTGGTTCGTTGGCTTCACAATACAAGCTTTCAGCTGGGCTTGACCTGTAGGCACCTAAGCAGATCCTAAGACCCGTATTATGAACAGAATGAAGAGCTTTTAATTGCGTTTTAGAGGCGGACATATAAATAAAGCTGCCATAGTCTATTCTGGAGCGAATGATAGATCTGTAGACTGCTAGCAATACTTCTTCTTCGGCTCCCCATTGGAAGTGAGACAGAGTTTTCAAAATGTTAATATTTTTCAAGCAGTTACCTTTTGTTTCTTGGATGTGTGTGTTCCAGATGAGTCTTGAATCAAATGTCAGTTTCATTTTATAGTTTTTAAATTAATTTATTCGCTTTTGGAATCTCTTTTGACCTTAGTGTAAATTTTCTATTTTGAATTAGATTTAGTAATGGGTTCTCATTAGACGCTTAATCTTTTTCAGCATCTCATAATTTGATGGGTTCTCATCAGATCTTATATCAAATTTATTTATTTACAATTTTATTTAGGAAATTTACATATTTGTTTTGGGACATTGCCGAATTACTTTATTTACAACAATTTTTGCAAATTTTAATGGGCTCTTTAATATTTACATTTACACAAAATATTACAATGTCATTTTTATACTTATGTTGGATAGCTTGAGTTGTGTGTTCACTTAGATTGTCATTTGTCATTTGTTTATTTAAAATTGAAGTAGTGTCACTTGAACTTCCGTTATACTAACACGTGTACTTGTAGTAGTTAATAATAATAATAATGTTTATTTAAAAATTTGCTTACAAAAAAATTCTAAATATAATGTAAATTACAATAAATAAACATTTATAATCACAGAAGTTGTTCTATAACAAAGTTATATACAACTTGTACGTGATAACTGATAGTTGAAAACAATAAAAAAATTTCAACTAAAATGTTCAAAATTTGAAGACAGCTTACCCCAATCAGGGGATTATTTTAAATTACTGTTATTTTGAAATATTTTATTTTGTGACGTTAATGTGCTGTCGACCTTTAATTAGGTTTCTTGTACCAAATACCTGACGAGTAAGTAGTTCCCTACTTATTTCCTATTTTACAGTTTTCCAACTTTTATTACTTCCTTGCAGGTATAGCACTGAAGATGGCTTAATATCCGAAAGCGCTCTGCTATTTTAAAAATTAAATTTTTTCACAGAATACAACTATGTTTTCTTGACAAGCAGCCATTAAACCACTGAGCTCTTGTGTATTCAGTTCCAAAATGGTGTGGGAATGCCTAGAAAAACTCAATGAACTAGGCAAAAAGAATATAATATTCATATTTCTTTGGATTCCAGTACACACTGGAATAAAAGAAAAGGGAAACGCAGATGAATTAGCAGAGAAGAAGACTGAAATACATTTTGGGGGCCTGAAAACTGCGAAATCATTTTCAATGTAATCTTGGAATGAATAGATAAGGCCGAACAACAGGAAGATCTGACCATTGGAAAGATCCAGTAGGGCTCAGACAATCAAAGATACTCCTAGGTCAATACAACCTGATGAGTTCAAATAAATGCATAAGTCAAAGGGGAACTCCTAAGGGGACATTGTCGCTCGAATAGGCACCTGAAAAAGCTCAAAATAGTAAAGTGAGAAGAATGTAGATTTTGTGGCATACCATCCACATACTTTACAATTGCTCAGCAATTCAGAATCCTAGGACACAGCACCTGGTAGATTACTGGATAGAAGAGGGACATATACCTAAGTTGAATCATGGAGATATCCTAAAATTCCTCCCGGAAATAGGACTGAAGAAGCTACTAGTCTCTGATACTTTCCCCAGAAACTAAGTAGAAGTAAGTACATACAAACAAGATCTTATCAGGTAATTGTATTAAGAGTCTTTGTTCTTTTTATCCTATTGTTTGACTTTGTGTTTCTTTGGAAATATGTTTTTTCGAAACCAACATATTGGCACCACTTTTCATAGGTTAAAACTGGAACTATTATTTGAAAATTATAAAAAGTTATTCTACTTAACATCAACAATTTGACATGCAGCATACCTCCTCGGCTATTTGCTTTTGGTTCCCAAGTTACCATTATACTACCGGAGGAATCACAACTTCTTCCTGGAGATCTCTTTGATGGAATATATGTTGAGTTATTTTTAATTCGCTTTATTGTGTCTAACCTAGGTTCAATCACATCACTAGGTACAATCTTCAGTTCTGGAAGTGGTGGTATTGATATATTATTGGCATTTCCAAAATAAGGACAGGTACAAGGTTTTGGTAGAGTGAAATCACCTTCAATATTCACATTTGTATTATTTTTCTTCAGGATGATTGACTCGATGCTACCGTGAAAACTGGATCGTCGTCGAGGAGAAAGGAATTCGCGATGATTATCTCCTTCGTTGAATGTGGATGCTCTTCTCCTCCTAATTTGGAGCGACCCATCATCTGCACTTAACAGTGATGAATGGGAGCCTGCTAGACTTTCTTCACTTTTGTTGGCCAAACTGGAAAAACATTTCTTGTTATACATAATCAAGTTTATATAGCCCGCGAAAAAAAATCCAGTCTCAATTTTAAAAAGGTGGAAGTGAAAACAGAAATAAGTGAGCAAAAATTTCATCTTATGTCTATAGTGAATGAAAATTTCAACAAATGAATCAACCACACTTTAATATATGTAAATGTTCACAAATAAAAGTAATGCACTTGCTCCAGGGGAGGAAAAACCAAAACTATCTCAATATATGTAGGACGACACACTCCAAAATCTGCCAAGGTCGTAATAGAGAAGCTTATATATGATTTTTACGATAAAAAGACGATGATGTCATTTTTAGTCACTTTCCTGTTCATCAGAATAAATATCAATTCACCAACCGTAATTACAATTTGTCCCCAACAGCCAGGGCAATTTACAGCTAACGGTTTGACAAAACTTCAAGACGTTGTCAGATCAACTGGTAGATTCCTCAGTTTGCTTTGACGTTTATTGACACTCGATCATCGTCCAATACTTACAAGTTTTTTTAATGCTTTTGAATTCACTGTTTCTTTAAGATTAAAAAAACAGTTATATTTTCATAACCAATTATTCCGGCAAATCTGCAGTGTGTAGTTGATAAAATGCCGAAGCAGCTGAACCACAGATTATAAAGAGAACAGATAAGAAAGCTTGACAGAGAACAGTAAAAAGAGAGAGAGATGGGTGACATACCTATTTAAATGTCCATACTCATTTAAATGTCCATCGTCGTATGTCGACTCCGTTTGGGCTGCTCCGTGACATTCCTCAACAGGGTTGTCAATTTGCATTATATTTCCTCAAACTTACGATCATAGGTCAACTATTTTATAAGCATAATTTTTAAGTGTGATAGTTATACAGATACAAATATTCGATAATTACCTCTTTTAAATCAATTTTATTAACATTAAAAGAATTATACAATTAAAAAGTTATAATGTATAAAAATCATACCATAAATATATACTTTTTTCCACAAATCATATCCTTGGCAACCATGCACAATAACGGTGACGGCTTGGCTCAAAACGTCAAAATATGCTCAAAATCACTTGTAATGTGTGCTCAAACTTCATAACGCCATTTTTGTTTGCTTCGTTGTTTGAAGATGTTCAAACGACGATATTAATTGTGTTATTTGACTAATCGATTGTGCGTTATGGTAATACAGGGTGATCATTTGAATTCCGACACATTTTATGAGCCCATAACTTGGAAACCGATTGAGATATCGAGAGGCGGTTTTGACTGAACGGCTTCAGGAGTAAAGAAATTTCTTTTCACGCTGTTACCAATTTTGTATTTTTTCCCTATACTCCAGGAAAAAACTTGGGTTTTTTGGAGATTAATAATAATAATAACTTAATCCATAATATAATGATGTCCAAAAAACCCACGTTTTTTTCTGGAGTCTGGGGAAAAAATATTAAATTGATAACAGCGTACAAAAAATTTCTAATTCCTGAAGCCGTTTAGCTTCTTCATGTCATGACTAGTTAAGAAGTAATGCGCTGACAAAAATGTACGGAATTACTGTAGTCAACGAATTGCAGTCTATCTTTTAAAGATAATCTGCTCCTTAAGAACACCTTAAATTGCTATAAAACCATATATTTTAAAAAAGTAGAAGCTTCAGCCTATCCGACGGTATAAAAACATACAGGGTGTTCCATTTGAAGTGTCTAAGTTATTGATCTCCAAAAAAACCAAGTTTTTTCCTGGGGTCTAGAGAAAGAATTCAAAATTGGCAACAGCGTGAAAAAAAATTTCCTGATTCCTGAAGCCATTCAGTCAAAAACGCCTCTCGATATCTTAATCGGTTTCCAATTTATGGGCTCATAAAATGTGTCGGAATTCAAATGATCACCCTGTTTTAACTATGAAAATATAGTATTATATAGTTCTTCAGATTTCCAAAAGATGAGAGTATGTAATTTAATACCGAGTTAAAGGTACAAGGTCATTGAAGACGGAGCTGTAAATCGTTTGATGTTTTACCGGGATTCGTATCTGTTCTCTTTATAATCTGTGGCTGAGCAATAAATGTCAAGATGAGGTAACATTTTTGTTAAGCTTTTTTGAACGAAAATGCCTAAATGGGGGCCCGCTGCTCCCGCTTACTGCTGTAAGAGACGTATGTATGTATGTATGTATGTGTGATTTTTGGGGTGACATTCACTGAGACCTAAAAGGTCTATTGTGCCCCCTTACTTCTACTCAGTTTCTGAGGAGAGTCTCAGAAACTAGTAGTTCCTTTAGTCCTATTTCCCTGAGGAATTTTAGGATGTCTGCAGGCTTCAACTTAGGCAAATGTTCCTCTTATATCCAGTAATCTCCCAGGTGCTGTGCTCTAGGATTCTGGAGTACTGTGCAGTTGGAAAGTATGTGGATGGAGATTTCTTCTTCCATTCCACAAAATCTGCATTCTTCTTCCTCCACTATTTTGAGCTTTTTCAGGTGCCCATTCAGGCGACAATGTCCCGTTAGGATCCCTGTCAAAACTCTTAGCGCAGTTTTACTTTGACTTATGCATTCTTTTGATCTCAACAGGTTGTAGTCACCCAGAAGAGTCTTTGATTGTATAAGCCCTACTAGATCTTTCCAATGGTCAGATCTTCTCTTTTTCCGGCTTTACTAATTTCTTCCAATATTACATTGGAGCTGATTCCGCAAAAGGGTTCGGGCCCCCAGAAAGGTATTTCAGTCCCCCTCTTTGCTAGTTCATCTGCTATTTCATTTCCTTCTATTCCAGTGTGTCCTGGAATCCATAGTAAGGTGACTATGTTGTTCTCGCCTAGTTCATTGAGTTTGTCTAGGCATTCCCACACCATTTTGGAACTGATTACACAAGAGCTCAGTGCCTTAATGGCTGCTTGACTATCCGACATTATGATAATCCTTTGTCTTCTGTATCCTTTATCAATATTGAACTGGGCGCACTTTCTTATGGCGTGGATTTCCGCTTGAAAGATACTTGGGGTTTTTCCCAAGCTTTCAGAGTGTTTGGTTCCTGGCCCGAACACTCCTATCCCAGTTCCTTCTATTGCTTTTGAGCCGTCTGTATACCATTGAATGGCATTCTTTCCAAGTCTGGTAATGGTATTTGGATCCCATTCCTTCTTGTTGCTCATTTCCGTAACGAATTTCTTTGAAAAGTTATATTTTTTCATCATACCATTTTGTGGCATGTCCCAGGTTGTCTGATTTCTAAGAAGTGAGGAGGTGTTTTTTTTAATGATTCCCTCTCTACTTAGTCTGTATCTTGTTCTTTCTGCAACACTTTCCACCACCATATGTAAAGGGGTGAGGTTGAGAATCATTTCCATGGCTGCCGTTGGGCATGTTCTTATTGCTCCTGTAATGCATATACAGGCTAGTCTTTGAATTTTGGAGAGGTTTTCTCTCGTCGTCAATAGGCTAGTTCTACTACACCAGGCAATGGCTCCATAAGTGATGATTGGTCTCACTATGGCAGTGTACATCCAGCTTAGGATTAGAGACGTGAGTAATAGTATGTATATTTATCTAACATCAGATTGACTTTTCTAGTTTTCGTTAAGTGAAGAAAAAAACTACAGCTCGGCAACATCACAATATTTTGTTCCGGAGCGTCATCGTCTTTTTATCGTGAATAAACTTTAGAAGCACATAAGCCACTTATTTATCTCATCTTATGGCTATAGTACTATCGACAATGATATAAAATACAGGGTAATTGTAGTGGAGAGGCTCTTGAAACATTAGCCTCATATTTATCTCCGTCAGTTGTAACAGTGCAGTCTCCGTAAATCTGCCTGCCTGGTAAGCATGCTGATGTGAGTGGAGAGGTATTTTAGTCTCTCTAGAACTTCCAATCTTATATAAATGTAAATGTTTAGGAACAACTATTACTTACCCAAACTTTAACGTACTCGGTGACGAGACTGGAGTACATATTTTCTCTGATTCTGTGACAAAACTATTCGACGCCGCTTCCAATCCTCTTGATAATTTTAGCATTTCAGTACCGAATTGCCCCAAAGCACTCATCGTGCAAGGTTTTGGTTCTGAATCTTGCATCCACAATTCGTGCGTATCCAAATTTGTCAGTTCTGTGTCGTTCGAGGCTATCGAATGAGTGTTTATTTTATTCCTAGTTTTTGTCGGTCTTAATATTCGACGCCAGGTACAACTTCTATCTGAAATTCATTGATAAACAGTTGATAATGGACTGAAATATAGTATTATACTCGCATATAATGGCTAATACACTATTTTAAGCTATTGGAGACAAAATTCACTCATTAATCTCACTTAATAGTATATTATTAAACAAGCAATTTATGATAGCCATAATTCACGATGGGCGACGTTTGCGTCACGAGCCGCAGGCGAGGGGCGCAAGTCACCCAAGTGAATTATGGCCATAAATTGCGAGTAGAATACTATACTTTGTCCACGACACTTAATTTATTTATTAATAAATAAAAGTCAGTAGCGATTTGGCATATTACTAACCTCAAAATGTTGTGGCAGCTACTTCAAATAATTTGACATATATAGAGATGGGCGATACTGTAGAAAGTATCAATACAACGTACCGTTATAAATATATTGTTTTGAAATACTTAATATTAGAAAATATCGTTATGAAAAGTATCAATACTAAAAATTACAATATTTTTTAGATACGATATATGTCAGAAACAAATTTCTTGAACAAAATACACAGATTTAATAATTTATTTCATATTGTACCCCCATCTCTAGTCGTGAATTATGAACCATAATACACTACAGTGTATTATGAACCATAATTCACGACAGTTGATATATGGGTATCATATACCTTTAGTTAGGGAGTAAAATATTGACTTATTATTAGGTGGTCGTGGACAAAACATATTAATTGAGGAACTGGATTTTTCATACTCTTGGCAATTATGTAACATTTTCAAATCTCAGTGGCGGTGGGACATTTTTGGGCAAAATTACACAACCGGCAAATCATGTTATAACCCTAGCACTATCCATTCCCCCCGGATAAGAAAAGGGTTGGTATTGATAAATATGCTTAGATTGGGAAGGGTCCGGTTCCATCATAGTAAAAATTCCAATAATAAGGTGAGGAGTACTATTTGCAAAAATAGTCCACCATTTGAAATTGGCCTCTGTATTTGAGGGAAGAAATACCAGCCTTGCAGCATAAAGGTCTTGTTCTAAATGCTCCGAAAGCTACTCTGACTTTGTCTCTTAATTGGTTATTTAACGTCGGTCTGTTTCTGCGACTGAGGCTAATCACCACGCTACCCCTAACCGGAAATTTGGGCGAGCCCACTAGTGTTCCAGCCAGTGGTAGCGTTCTTTAACGAGCCCAAGGTCCATGAACTCGAGCCCTCGGTTTCACGTCTCCCCCGAAAGGCGGCACATCTATATTATACCTCGTGCTCATTGGTATAATGCCTGCGAGTTGTGATATGCTACTTTGCTGCTGGCTGCACAGGCCCTATACGATGTTTTCTCCTGGCTTAGTCACCCATCCAAGTACTAACTCTGAAGTTCTTGGATTTTATCCATTAGCAGAGCCATAAACAAAAGCCCCATAATTCATTATAAACGCTTTGTTCATATTTACGAAGACTTTAACAGAAGAGCTTCGAATATTTATCATTTTTTAATTTTGTGCTGCAATATCTTCGACTTGTCCCTTCCATATCTAATTTTCCATTAAAAACAAGACCCAATGACGAAGTTATTTCAATAGGGTGACCATGAAAATTAATATTTGGCTCTGGATGATCATTTTTCAACCTACAGAAGCAGTACTTGACACATTTAACTATTGAATTAACAGTATTTTATGAAGTTCAAACCTCATTTTCCATATCTAGGGATTAGTAATATGCACAAATGGATAAAATTTGAACACTTTAGTTAGAACAGTTCAGTCAGAGTAGATGGATTTTATTGCTTCTAGGATATGATAGTAGCCATTATGTTTTCGTTGTCACTTGCAAATGAGAAGAATGAATTTGAACCAGGACAGGAACTTTCAGTTCTATAAAATAGCTAAGGGTTTTTTTCTGGAATCATTTGGAGTCCTTTTCGGACACCGATATTATTTTTCAACTAGTTAATAACAGCAAGCAACACCCTTTTAAAATTCATCGTTTCTCACGTTTTGATTCTAAATTATTAACACTCATACAATGGAATATTTTCTCCACGACTAAATAAAAACGTACAAATTATTTGCACATATTTAGCTGCAAAATCATACCAGTGAATAATAAAAAAGGATTTACTCTCGTTAGCCAATCACATTCTATTTTTATCAGAATTTACGCTGAAATAAATTGAAATGGATGAATCAAATCGTTTCTTTTAAAACGTCAAAAACCTGATAACGCAAATCGCTTCTGACAGCGCGTCGTTTAGAACGTCAAAATAATTATATAATCATAGTTTTACGTATTATATAGAGAAAAAAATGGATAATACCTAGTAGCGATAGTGAAGATTCAATATGTACGCGTCCAAAAATTAATTTCATTCATAGATGTGAGGGTTTCGATTAAAAATATGAATTACGTATCATATATTTGCTATTTACATTTTCATAAATACAATGCTCCATAGCCTAGTGGTAGAAATGGTTGGAGTTTTTTTTAAGTCGTGGAGAAAGTATAGTCTTCCACTTGTGTAGAATGGCTATTATTCAGTTGGATGATTCCAAAACTCACTCGCTGCTCTCGCTCGTTTCGGAAACTATTATTTCACATTCTACCAAGGATACGATCAACTCTAAATAGACCTTGGGAAAATTTGACAAAAAAAATATTCCGTAGTCTTAAATTTTAAAATATTATGAAGCAATACTTAAAAAAAAGGTTTTGCATTACTTATAGTTTTTGAATTTCCGTAAACTTCCATATTAACGCAAGAATAATGTGAATAATTTACTGAGAATATTTTCTGGAATCAACATAAAAAACTTAGCAAACGCCTATGGTGTATACAATTAAATTGGAGTGTAGCGATGTATTCCCTTAATTTTGTTCTCTTTTCCAGTTTCTCTTGCCACTGAGTTATTATTCGCTTTGGTGGTGGCGTTCTTACATTTAAGTCCGGCTTAGCTGGGACGTTCCCCAGGATTTGTTGGAGAAACGGCGCATACATAATATTCGAGAGAAAGTTGTATAAATATTTATAACATTATTTTCACGTCAAGTTCAGCTACCGCAATTTTTCTATCATTTCAGAAAAAAAAAATGTCCAATGTTACCAGTTAGTATACTGAGCTCTGCTATAAACTACATTTAAACGTCTTTTTTACTGTCAAAGAATATGCTCTGCAGTTACCTCCTCTAGGTGACATAAATTGCACATGTTTCGTCTGTCAATTCCATCAACTTAGCGTGTATCTGTGTCTGTAGAGTAGGGAGGGTGAGTGTGTAGGCTCACAGCACTTAGGCCACATGTGACCCATTGTACATCCTCCCGAGGAGTTGTCCTCCTAGGTCATTGTCTATCCTGTCGTTCTCAGGAAGGTGGTCAGGTCACTAGGAGACATCTAGTCACCGTCCATAAATTTCAATAAGTCTGGTAACTCCTTTGAAGTTGTTGAAATGTACCGCGTTTTTTGTCATCGGTCATAAATCATGCAGATAACAGCAAAAATGTGTTATACGGGGGTCAATCGGCACCGTGATCAATATGTTTACTCGGAAGTATGTCTACGAGGGACAGGCGTTAAATATTGATCATATTTAAAATTTATGAATATTTATATCTTTGTAAATGAAACCAACTGTTTTCAGATAACTTCACAATATATTGAAAAAATGGTAATTCTAATACATTATGGAATTATTTGGGAACAGTTGGTTTAATTCACAAAGAAATGAGTAGATTCCACAGAGTAAGAGTTGAAACAGTAAATTTCACGAATATTTATTTATGAATACATACATGTTTGCATAAAAATACATGTTTTTTTTCGTGAGTAATATATTAAAACTTGGAAGGCAAATACTGGAACCCTACCTGAGATAATTATTATACGACAGTCTAACCTAAATTCGAATAAACTTGGACAAAAAGAAAAGTGACAGGATAGTGAAAACTAATAACATCACAATAAATGTTTTCCAGAGGAAGTAAATAATTCATCGTTAAAATGTGCTCTGCAAACTCGAATGCGATTGTAGGCTTCTTCTAGTGTTAATTTTGCATATTTGTGTTCTCCAATAAAACCTAAAGCCTCTTTCCTCTGCTGACACCTGTGAAATATAATTCGGACATTATATATAAAATAGTATCAAAGTCAAATTATACGTTACGACTTCCAAACATTTTATCCTATAGGTATAATTAAAATATTTGTATGATACATTACCTTGAAGTATCTTTGGGGCATCGAAAAAGTGAAATATTGCCACGAATACTGGTACCACAACACTCAACAGAGCAATAAGATCGGTGAGAAGCCATTATTACAGTAGTTAATGCTCAAAAAACTAGGTTCAAATAAAACGTTTATTTCGCGCACTCAGTAGAACTCGTATCGACACTGCGAACTATTCAATTGAAGACACTCTGTTAAACTAGCTAGCCCACTCGGTGGGCACTTGAGGCAAACCGGCAGGGCAAGGGATGCGCGAGGACAGGAGGGGACGATTTTAGGTTCCGGCGAGAGTAAGCGGACTTATTGAAATTTATGGACGGTGATCTAGTGTTCTAATATTGTTTCAATGTATGTATAATCATTTATAAGTGATGTCCTTTCGAATTGGAAACTAAAATTGTTGGTTCTAACTTGCAGATATACCACCCCCGTTTAGCTTTGAAGTGTAATAAAATATCTCTCGTGGCATACAGCCATGGAAGTAGATGTTGCTTCTTAATAAACGGTGTGAGGCGTTATGATACTAATACCTTTGACAATTATGGAAATTACTTGTAATTAGGTACCATTGGTGGTATAACAAATAGAAATAAATCAATTGATAAGCTGGCAGTCTGTCATGAGTAGATATTATTTGTGATATTTGTAAAATCGGCTTAATTGTAATAAATAATGTGTAAACATGGGTATGTATGATCAGTAAACAGGAAGGAAACAATGAATATCGTCCTAAGCAAATGTTTGACGAAAGCATACTAAATTTCTCCAGGACCAAACAAGGGCATGAAATGACTTATACGTATAATAATTTATTCAGCTAAATCTTTTCATCTACGTCGACTTTAAGATATTTATCAGATATGACTCAGCAAACTTAGGAATAAGCAAGAAATTCAGTTCTAGCATAATTAAAAGTAAACTTTCAATAAAGAATTTATACAGGGTTGTCCAAAAGTATGTAATTGTCAATTTCGTCAAGTGGCTATAATCAAAAGCGCTCTTGTCGTGCGGGTTCAAAGGTCACTAACCATATGTATCAAATCAGAAGACACAGAGGTTACCAAAATGTGAAATTACAAATATACCCGGAGAAAATAATGGTGGTTGATGTTTCCTGCACACTGGTTGGCGAATTTCCACTCTTTCATTTATTCTTGGAATAATCTATCTGATTAATGGCCGTTTGCACCAATAGAAGCATAAGCTTAGAATAGCTATGGCGAGTTTAAAATTCAAGGTTCGCTTAGTTAAAATTCAGTTGCACCAATGTTTTTGCTTTGTTTAATACAATGTTTAATACATTTGTTTTATTTATTTCTCTATGGTTTCTAGTGACTTTTCGTTTTTGTGGTTTGGAATAACGTATTAAAAGCTGTTAAAAGTCAATTCTTTGAAAATCAGAGGATTTTATTCTTGTTTTTTGAATAAGAAAATTGTTTACAATGGAAAACACAGTAAAAACTAAGAAAATCAGATCGGCATACAATCCTTAGCTGCAAGATACAAAGAGGTTACTAAGAATAAGAAGATTGTCTGAGCTCACAAATTTTCCGGATGCTTCAAAGAATCTTCTGGCATTTCTACGAGTTGTGAAACAGTTGGCTTGGTCAAGCGAAACCTTTGGAAGAAGGTTTTTTCCATCCAATTCTTTATAATAGTTTTTACATTTGTACCGTCTTTTTGGAAATCCATTTTCGAAAATATCCAATACTTCCAGATCATCCTCCATGAGCATCATTCTTCAAAAATAAAAAAAAACAAAAACACGAAAATCATTGACATATATGTCAATAAAAACACAAGGATGTTAGGTTAGCAATCTCCACTTTCAGGATAAGTGGAGATTATTCATCTTACGGATTTTATTTGGATGTTATGATTGAAGGCAATAAAAGAAAACAAAAACGGTGAGTATGTCTTTGTTGAATCGTATGACCCGCATGATAAAACTGCATTTGACTATAGTATAATATTTAATTGACAGTCTATGCAGGTTCTGCCAGGAAGAAGACGAAACCGCGGAGCACATACTCTGTGAGAGCGAAGGCCTAGCAAGGGTGCGGTTTCACTTACTCGGAGAAGAAAAACCGAGGCCAGAGAGCTACGCAAAGGAGACGGTATCCAGGCTATTAGGTCTAATAAAAAGAATAAAGCTAGATATTGAGCTCAAAATATAGGGAGGACCACAATAAATCTGCAAAGGTCGCAGTGGGATAGGACAAAGAGCAACTCCAATTCTAATCTAATCTGATCTAATAATATTTAATTTATCTCACATTGTGAATTCAACCTGAATTGATTCTTATGACTGTTTCAGGTACCGGATTGTCAAGGGCAACAACTGAAAACAAATTTATTAAGCATGGAAGTACAAAAAAAAATAGCCATGAAATAATAAATTGAAGAAGCTATTGAATCCACAAAATGTGTAACAGACAAGACCAGTATGCGTGAGTCATTTGTGCTGCTTCTTAATTTTAATATTTTCTTCATAGTGACAATTTTGTGACACTTGTTTTAGCTAAACGTGTGGCTGGAACCCCAGGATCAAATAAATTTGTGCTACAGGATGAGCAAGATTCAGCAGAATCACTAAGTTAGTAAATGTTTTGTAATCAGTATATTGGTAAAATTTAATTTATTACAGTTGGCAGAAGCAAACGTGAGCCCTGGTGGGCGTGTTCATGTCGCTGTAGTTGTATTTTTGTAGTAACAATTCGATATTTTGAATCGATAACCAAATATCGATACCATAAATGTCAACTGTTAAGAGATATGTAAACAAAGTCAAACTTGCTAAAAATGTAACTCTAAATATTAATAAAAAACTTTTCATTGTACCAAAAATAAAACTACCGTTTGCCCTAAATGTCTATATTCTCAAATTACATGACTCAGTAGTAGTAGTAATGTCATGAAGAAGAAGGGAGAATGTCAACTCCACCACGAACCTCAGGTAGACGAAAAAGGCC
>CAJUYG010005388.1:0-14013 GCA_910591675.1 Galerucella calmariensis | reverse complement strand
AGTCCAAAATATCGTTCTGAATAGTTTTTGACGTGCCTTTGAAAACTGTAGACGACGTGAGATGCTCCTTCATGACTGTATCCAAATCTGATACAAAGTCTATTAGTCCACGAAACACTCCAGCATTACTAGACTCAATAGTTTCATTGTAACCTCGCAAAGCTAACTCAAATGCACCACAAAACTTGACACAATCGATAAGACGTGATAAAATATACCTGTTTTTATCAACTTGTTCATTATACGTTTGGATATTGCTTCTATACACAGAATCTAGCTGATTACGAATGTCGACTGTGCCTAACACAGACAAACTCGTTACATTTTGTAGGTGTACTTGCGAAGAATCATGTTTTTCTATTTTTCCACTCAAATGCGTCAAATCCTTGATTCCAGTTTCTGTCCAAATCGATTCTCCGCCAAAAATAATGCAAGGAAAACAAAAGAATGCATTAAGACGCTCACATACACACAACCATTTCTTTCTATTATACATTTCACTTTTAAAACTTCGTGTAAATGCTTTATTTTTAGATTTGCACTCTTGTTTCAAATTTAAAAAGGGCCGTGGCGGTCCGGCCAATTTTATGTTCACTTCACTTTGAAAAGTTTTGTTATTTTCTTTAATATAATCAATGTTTATACTCATTTTCAACTAATACCAAACACAGAACAGAATGAAAGTTCTATTATAGAATCGAGACAAAAACTAAAAACAATTACGGAAATAGTTATAAACAATAATTAACTCGTCACACGAACAGTGAAACTACCGATAACGAGATGTCAATCATAGCTGCCGTCGCCTCGCTCCCATGACGTCCAGCCCAATTCGTCATACATCGGGTGCTCTCAGTAATCTTCGGTTCGCACGTGCGCTCGAGAATTGTCTCATTACTCGGTACATTTCTATGAACTATCTTCTGTTTCACGCGTCAGGCGTGAAAATACGTTTTTTATTGAACCATGTTTCATTTTATTGCTTCTTCATGTGTTCTTACTTCATATTCATTTATTGGAAGATTTAGTAACCCAGTTATAGCCTCGCCACTTTTATCGAAGAATTAATAATAATGAAATGTATTCACAAATGTAATTAGCGAGAAACATAAATTTGAAATAGGAGCTATAAAATAATCGAAATTTTGTAGCTTTCATTTGATATTTTGTGGAAATGTCCAACTCCACGTTTTTTGTTCAGTTATTAAATGATTTCCATATTTCATGAACAATCTGACAACGCTGAAAATGTTCATAATAATAACGTGAACACAAATTTGGCTTTCCCTGAAAACGACTATAAGTGTTTTCGATTAGTCACTTTTGGCTGCTGGTAGCAGCTCGTAGTAACTGAATTTCGTTCGCTTATCACCGGGCGTGACGCCTAGTCTTACCTTCCCCTTGCCCCTTAAGCACATAACGGACAGTATTGGCTTCAAGCCACGGACATTCAATATTTGACGTTCGACCAGTTTGACGTTTATTTAAAGGTTAAGATTGTGCCGATTACGATTAAACCTTACTAAAAATATCTAAATATGCAAAATTAGATTATCAGAAACATTATAATTGAAAATTGTTCTTCTAACAGAACAGGAAATTCATTGGCACTAGCACATGAAAAGTGGTTTTGAGGATCCTAATAAATCGTACTCGTTTTGCTTAAAAGTCGAGACGACTGAGGCGTCACGCACAAGTGCTTGAAGCCAAAATAAACGAAAGCAACATATAACAGACGTATGACAGCGAAAGATTAATTATTAAGTGCAGTTAATAATATATAGTACAGCGCAATGAATAGAGGAGTTCAGTCTAAGGTCAGTGTGGCCAACGAAAAGTGGTTTTTCTGACAGGTGAAATATTTTATAACCTATACCATCCGTAAGTCATTGGAATAGCAAAGTCGAGCAGAATCCAGATTTGAAGTAAAATACTGAGTGATTCAAAAAATGTTCCTTTCTTTGATTTGACCACGATGTACAATTGCGACTAAATTTAAAATACGAGTATATGAACCTTTAGACTGACTACAATCAGTGAAATAATATTTAAATAGCATTAAGTATTTACAAAATATTGTAATAGATCACAAAGTACATAAACACCAAATTATGGGTAAATATTTTTTGACAAAAAACCTAGTAGAAAAGAGATCGTATATCCTGTAATAGATATTTACGATATACCTAAGTGTCGTAAAGATACATATTACGAAATGAGATGAGAAATTTGTCAAACGAGGCTTTTAAGCCGAGATTGATAACCCATTGAATATCGAAATATGAATTCACGATACGAATATATTACAATATTTTACCTACTACCAATAATGTTAATTATTTATTCAAAATAAGTCAATATTCCTGAAATTGATGATATTAGAATCATGCAACAAGTAAGCGTTGCGCTTATTGTTGATTTATTTTGCGAACTGTCAATTTTGACGCGTTCGCTTCAGTTTGGTACAATTGTATCGACATGAGTTCCGACTATGGAAGTGTGGATTCTGATATAGAACTTGCTGCAAATAACGCAATATAAACCCTAGTACCCGCTAAATCCCGCAATAGATACGAAAAAGAATATAAGCGATTCGAAGACTGGTGCATTCTGCAAACTGTCAACTTTGCCACGTTCATTCCAATTAATTTTACTGTCATTACAAAACTCATACAGTATCGTAATGTTTGATATTACATATTAGTAGTAGGTAAAAATAGATTACGACTTTACGAAGTAAAATTTTGATGTGTTTTGGACACGCAAATGCTTTGCAATAATTTGCTATAATAATTTGAAATGGAAAGAACTTCTTTGGATTTTCCACACACCGTGAAAAGTACTGGAGCAAACTCAATGGTTTGTACAAAAAAATTTAGGTAAGTAATCCAATTACGAACAGCGACTTGGTTAATTAGGATTCGAGTTAATTTTGAAAACCAGAAAAATGAGTATGAAAACGATATTAAAAAATAGCATATATGTAAGGTTATAGTTGAAATAATACCCTTCTTGGTGTGCGTCATCGATTGTTAATGTCTTTCTAACACATTACGTAGGAAGAAATAGAAAAAAAGGCAGGTCTGTGATTAATCCTAATCAAAATATCACAATAATGAACCGTTTAAATGTATTACAAACGTTAACCCTAATCTTTGACTTACAAAAATTTGATTGGTTGATGTTTAGATTACGCTCAAGATCAACCTATCAATGGAGAGCTTAAAATACTATGAAGGCGTTACTTTCGTAGCGGCAATAAGTCTTACGTCTTTTTCTACTGTCACACTGACAGTTCTTGACAGGTCTGTACTTGTTTACGGTCAATTATTATTTATGAAAAGTGAATATTAATCTTATTGTTTTATATATATGAATAATACAAAAATATGCATGAATACACGGAAAAACATCAGTATTTTGAAACTTCTCAAGTATTTTCAGTTAGAAAAAGAAGCTGGTAATTATTAAATTTGACTAAATACAATACTGATGATCTCATTTATCAAATTTAAGGTTAGCTATATGTCAAAATAGCATATAAAATAAACGACATGCCGAAAACCCGGATATACGTCAGAATCGATGACGCACACCAAGAAGGGTATTATTTTAACCATATACATTCCTTTCGAAATATTGGCCGCCAATATTTGGATCTAAGATTGCCGTTATGGTTGATGTAAATGTTTTTAAAATAAGTTGGTTATTATAAGTTGGTATTCCAATCTAAAAACTTATTAAGAGAATCTTATTCCAGGGGAATACGGCTCTAGAAAGTCCAATCTCCAGGTTCGTTATTAACTTTCTAATATTACCTATTCTCAAACTTATTGAGATGTTAAGGACGAAGAGCGTGTATATACATATTCCATGAAAATTCATTTTTTATCAAATAAATGCTCAAAGGTATTCAATATAAAATTCATTTTCTAGGAAACGAATTTTGAATTTCATATACAGTGGGGAACAACCAATTGGAATATTGGAATATTGGAAAAAACGCTTGGACACGTCGATTTGTATTTCCAAAAGCGCGTTTTTTTCAGAAAAAAAATTATATAAGATGTGTCGTGACAGTGGCCAATACCAACCTTCTTCTAAAAATAATTCATGTACAATGTCCTATACCTATCTTCAACTGTTTTAGAAATGTTAAGTATTTTCAGATTTATTACAAGAACTTACATTCAAAGGAGAAAACTATTTGTTCCACAAACTCGCTTCATTACAATAAAAACCAAATAAGTACTCATGTGAAATGCTCTGCGCGCCTAGTCGTATTCATTTACTGGGTAATACCTATTGGTTAAACTTTGTACCAAATTCCTGACTTTTCCAACCCTGTTTTGGAGTTGAATAATTGATTGGTTTTGATATTCGGTGTTCTTTTGCTCAACATCTTCTGTAGTAGACACACTGGACACTTCTCCCAACATTCTCTGTTCGATGTTAACCATAACTATTTAGATGCAGCGGTAGGGTTTCCCCATCCTTTGAAGTTAATGTTAATTCCACTCGGCATAAGGTCGCCCCGTTGCCACGCCTCGCGAACTCAACGGCAGATATTTGGTGAAACTTTTTTTGTCAGCCATCCGGTGAGCTTTCATCATGGTATTCCATTATCATGCTGAACACTTCAGTTGTCAGAACTGCAGAACTGGATTTTCTTTTCCATGGGATTGTATTTCTTTTCATTTGGCTGTACGTGCGTTTCAGGCATCCTTAAAAATCTATGTCCTCAAATCCGAATGAAATATTGAAAATACTTTTCTGCAGAAGCCTCGCGGAAGTATTCCAAATCGTTTTCATAACTTTCTCCTCATAAAAGTGCCATTATCTCGCTTTATATTGGAAGCACATTTTTTTTAAATACCTGCCAAGTGTTCGTTCGAAGTCTTCTAAAAAAAGAGAAATTCATATTTCCACTCTTCACATAATGCCGAAAGCTGCTTCCGAACGCATTTCTTCGTTTTCTTCGTGTTTAGAAGGGTAAAAGATCCAATTTCTCCGATTATTCTCACTCTTGAAGATATTCCGGAGCGATTCATTGCAATTTCAAGACGTTTTCTGTTTTTTTAATAAACTTCAAGAAGTGGTTACACACATTGTTGGACCCACCGAAAAACCGAAGTGATTAAACCACGTCGTGAATCGTATAATCGGTTATATTATAATCCGTAACTAAGATAAATTCGTTACTTCTGTTCGCTTATTTCATCATAAATTATATACCTATCAACTTCAAACGACACTGGAAAATTCATAATTGTTTTAGTGACAACACAACTCATTTCAGGGTGACTAACGTTTCATCTAAATAAGCCTAATTCCTCATCCCTCATTGAACTTTTTACTTGCAATATATTATTGGTATATACACTTTGAAATTCTCGTTTTTTTTCGGAATATATCATCTAACAAATAATAACCAATAACAACTGATGTTTTAATTCTATTTTCGGTGGCTTTTTTCTATTTGAAATGTTAGTGTTTTTTGTTTTTGAAACACAATATTTTTATTTATCATAAGATGCAGTCTACCTACAATAAATCTCTTTTGATATTTTCGATTGAATCCAGCTCTTTTAATCACACGTATTTGCATGAAGTAAATTAAAAAGTTTTAATTGGTTTTGTTTTTGTGTATCAAAAGAAACCGTTAGAAAATTCTACAAAGCTGACGTCCCCAGCAATTTTTCTCCCATTAGAACGAAGAAAGAATTATTATTTTTCAGTGGTTGAGCCTAACCGCTTGAAATTTTAATATAAACCTATTAATATTCAACTTAATCGACTCACAGTCAATAGTAATCTATAAGCAATATAACTCTTGAACCATTTTGATGTGCATTTAAATCTCACTGAAAAAATTTGGAGAATTGAATTCTTGCTTGGCACGAAATTGACAAAAAACTAACGAATTTGAGGCTGAAATAAATAATCACTATATATCATCAATCCTCTGGAAATTGGAAAGAAAGGTTATTACCAAAGTGAACGTATAATTATGACTAAAATTGTGCAAAGAAGTTAATCTCGGTAATAACTAAGGTTGTTGAGAACAGAAAATTTGTACATGCTTCACTCACTCTACGAAAACATCTGGCTGACGTGGATTTGTTCCAGCTTTTCATATGAAATACCACAAATTTGTGTATGCGACTATGTTTGTAACATGAAAATAACAATATGTCATGGATGATTTGCAGACCAAATTTCTCTACACTCTGTTTATATTGAGTTTTTAATATTAGGTTTGCTCGTAGAGCGGTCACATACGGTTAGAAACTGGACGAATCATAAGCAGTGAATAAAAACCGTTCACAAAACGACTCTGTATGTATCCATAAAATGTATGGATAAAGCAACACACACACTGAAAAACAATGAAATTCCTATTGTGTGAGTTAATACTTCCCGTAATCATGCGGTTTGCGAAATGATCGTTATAGTAGTTTACCTAACTAGTGCGGAAAGTGATACTTTTCCGCACGCTATTGCAGATGGCCGAACGACGCTTTAGCGGAGCTCGGCCAGCAATCGCGTGCGGAAAAGTCACTTTACGCACGTGTTAGGTACACTATTTTTTCTTCTATGGATAAATTATCTCTTAGAAAAAGCTGCGACGGTAAAATTGGTTTTGATAACGTAGAGTATTGACTGACGATTATTTTTTTATTTGTTGCTATGTTGATTCAAAGTGACAGATGAGAAATGTCAGATATTTATTATTATTTGACAATCATTTGATGAGGCTTATACCAGCCATTAAAAAATTATTGAAGCGTACGCGTTCCTCTTTATTGGAAATTATAGCAGAATTCTAATAAATTTCTCAATTTTTCAGTCATTTGGTAAACTTGGATATACAAGATACATATTTTGAATATTCAAATGTCAGTATATTCCTCAAATGTCAATAAATTTACTTTCCGCACGCTTTTTAGTGCGGAAAAGATTCACTTTCCGCACGTTAGTAGGAAAACAATTTTTCAGCATAAATAATAAATGATGTTATTTTTCGAATATATATATATATATATATATATATATATATATATATATATATATATACAGGGTGGGGCAATCTTCTGACATCGGAGGATTACATCTTTGTGGTGATAGATAGAACTTTATAGTTTTGTGTGAGCTAATACAGTTCCTGAGAGCACATTTTGAAAATACTTTCGATTCTACAGGGTGTTCCAAAACCACGTAGCAGCACAAACTTACATTTTTTTTAATGGAACGTACTATATTTTGTTCAAGAATCGAAAAGATCTCACCTAGAGCGTTACAAAAATATAGCACTCTAATATATTATAAGGGTGTTTTACAAAGATATGGCCAATGATTAGCAAAAAAGACCTCCTCTTTAACACTCTGCAGAACAGTAAATTAAAATAAATCAACAGGTCTTTGTGTTCAAATGTCATACACACATCATTGGCTGTGCTCAGTATTAATTACTTTTTCTATCGGTGGCTTCTTTAATACAGGGTGAAACAAAACGCAAATCAAGCAATATCTCAAAATTTTTAAATGAATCACCCTATAAGTCTTTTTACAATTTGTCAGTACAATTAATAAACTTTCAAACGATGTAGTAAACTTAGGGCATTAGTTAATGGAAAATCGTAGATATTTTATGATAATGGTCAAAAACAAGTATTTTACATAAACAAATTAAATGGTATTAAATTTTTACATGCAACATCTTGTGAATTTTAACATTTTTAAGGCATAAATTCTACGAAATAATTACTCAAGTCACCACAAACAGTGTATCTTAGTTATGTAAAATGCAAGCTTGTAATTCATTTTCCAACTTTTTCTATTTTTGAAAAACTAACAATTATGAAAACCAACATTATAAGAACACTCACATTTACATAAATGAACATTGACATACTATAAAAAGTATAGTAGTTTATGCTAAGTGTTCAAAATGGCGATCATTTACTTCCATACAATTCTTTTCAAAAACGAGGATCTTACTCTTTCCAACATAGCTGGAGTTATTGGTGGAAAATGCGTTACGTTTGATACAGAAGTTGCTTGATGTATCCCCATAAAAAGAAATCCATCGGTGTGAGATCTGGAGATCGAGGAGGCCACGAAATTGGTCCACCACGTCCTATCCACCTGTCGGTAAAATTTCTGGTACACAGATGCTCCATCTTGTTGGAACCACAAGTTAACTATTGTGTTTGAATCAACTTCCTAAACACAAACGAAGAATACAGCAATATTTCTTTGACATTTATTAGTAGATACTATTTTGATAGTAGCCCATTTGATATAATCAAAAATATGGCTTGATTATGTTTCGCCCATTCTCAAACAAGCCTATAATAACAATTCTTGAACGTGAAACATGAATAAATATGAAATTTTTGGTAATTCCAGGTAGGTACCTACGGTATTAGCGAACATTTTATTTCATTGATTAGATATTGTAGATGCATCCAAAATTACGATTAAAATATATGCCCAAGCTTGCATTTTACATAACTAAGATACACTGTTTGTGGTGACTTGAGTAATTATTTCGTAGAATTTATGCCTTAGAAATGTTAAAATTTACAAGATGTTGCATGAAAAAATTTAATACCATTTAATTTCTGTATGTAAAATACTTGTTTTTGACCATTATCATAAAATATCTACGATTTTCCATTAACTAATGCCCTAAGTTTACTACATCGTTTGAAAGTTCATTAATTGTACTAACAAATTGAAAAAAGACTTATAGGGTGATTCATTTGAAAATTTTGAGATATTGCTTGATTTGCGTTTCGTTTCACCCTGTATTAAAGAAGCCACCGATAAAAAAAGTAATTAATACTGAGCACAGCCAATGATGTGTGTATGACATTTGAACACAAAGACCTGTTGATTTATTTTAATTTACTGTTCTGCAGAGTGTTAAAGAGGAGGTCTTTTTTGCTAATAATTGGCCATATCTTTGTAAAACACCCTTATAATATATTATAGTGCTATATTTTTGTAACGCTCTCGGTGAGATCTTTTCGATTCTTAAACAAAATATAGTACGTTCCATTTAAAAAAATGTAAGTTTGTGCTGCTACGTGGATTTGGAACACTCTGTAGAATCGAAAGTATTTTCAAAATGTGCCCTCAGTAACTGTATTAGCTCACACAAAACTATAAAGTTCTATCTATCACCACAACGATGTAATCCTCCGATGTCAGAAGTTTGCCCCACCCTGTATATATATATGAAATCGGTGATTATGTGAGTCAACTGCGGAGCATGACTTTCTCAACAATATTCTTTTCTAACGAACGTCGCATGACCATATGTCGTTAATTCACGTCACACCCTACCAGTGATGCGCGCACACAACGCAGTACCGCTCCCACCGAACAACTTCACCCCCTCCCCATACGCCTCACAGCACACATTTCATTAATTTCCGTAGCCCCTCAAACGCAGGACGCCCATGGTGGCTTACAATCCCCTTTGATCATCTACTTTGAAACATCTGACACCTTCAGTTTGCACTGTACATGCGTTTATGTTGGGATCGTTAATCAGCTGATCCAAAGGGTTTCACGATTGTTAATATTTATATAATTTTGTTACCTATTATTTATTTAAAATAATAGGGCAAGATAAATTGCAACGGCGACTCAATGTGGAGAGCATCTCAGGTGTGAATTCGGAGACCAAACTAATATCAATTCAGGGATTAGTCTTACCGGTTCGCGGGTAATCCTACTTTATTTAAGTTATTGAAGTTATATTGAAGTTAATGAGATAATAAATGAAGTTAAGAAACCAAATGAATTTAATAAGTTAATAAATCAAGTTAAGAAATATAATTAAAGTCAATTTTGTTACCTATTATTTATTCAAAATAATAGGGCAAGATAAATTGCAACGGCGACTCAATGTGGAGAGCACCTCAGATGTGAATTCGGAGACCAAACTAATATCAATTCAGGGAGTAGTATTACCGGTTCGCGGGTAATCCTACTTTATTTAAGTTATTGAAGTTATATTGAAGTTAATGAGATAATAAATGAAGTTAAGAAACCAAATGAATTTAATAAGTTAATAAATCAAGTTAAGAAATATAATTAAAGTTAATCAAGAAATGTAAGTGGGCGCCACCCTTAATAATATTAGTCGACTTGTTTTTCACCTCACAACTCTCTATCAACAAACCTGGAAATGTTGGAAGGGAAGGAATATGAACAACGTTGAACAAGTTGTATAATGACTTTTAAACTATCACAGTAGAAAAAATAATGCCATCGCGGCAATATTCATTAGTTATATAGAAAAGATTATTTTCTGTCTTATGAAAATCCTTATTAAACGCAGGAACATTATATTCCCAATGCAGGCAACTTATTTCCCGCATTTGATGTTTATGATATTACAGAAGATGTCTTTCCAGGAATTTTTTTTGGCTGGAGATTTTGCCGTATAATACTGGATATAACATTAATGAGTGGTTATTTGATAGTCCACAATATCCCAGACCAAAACTGTAAATACACTATTTATAGGTGTTTTGCTCAAAATGGCACATCTAATAACAATAAATAAATAAGAATATATAGAAAATGCCCAACTTTAATCAAATAACTTATGTATTTTTTGGTACATCACAACCTTTCATAATATGGCTTGGCTACCCACCAACCTGCACCCTGCACACGTATGTTTAAACAAACCTACGCAGTATATCGGGATCAATTTCAAGCTTCAATAGAATTTCAATTATAACTGAACTTTTGAAGGTAAGCATTATTTATTTCAAATTATGCTTGAAAACAAATCAAATATATTCGTGCAGTGGTATAATGGTTCAAATATTATATACCGCGAAATCTCTATGGCAAAAAATATTTGCTGGAAATACATAACTGTTTTAAACCAATTATGCGTATGTATACAAGGATGGTTAAAATAACACAACAAAATGTGGAAAAAAATCAACTTTATTTTTAATATTGTTATTGCACATATAGCCTTCAGGAAATAAATTTTTTTTCTGAATATAAAAACCATATTTAACAAATTAAACACATATATGAATGATGTAGTTTTTATATTAGTTATAACTAATTTTAAACAAGTATATAAATAATGGGGTGGACAAACAAAGGTTTGTGGAAAAACAGAGAAATATTTCTGTCTTTTATAACAGGACTGTGATAAATTGATACATAATAAAATCAACTTTATTGTTAATATTGCCCAGCCTCTAAAAAAAAGTTTTTTCTGAATATAAATAAAACATTTAAAAACCTAAACACATAATGTATGATCTAGTTTTGATAACGAATTCTTGAGTATCCAATCAATTGGGTGGATAAACAAATATATGAAAATAAACAGAATAAATAAATATTACACAGGGTGTGATGGGTAATGGAGCAAAATAAGATCAACATTTTGATAACATTAAATCTAAAAATATTCAGAGGATGGGCAACTTGATTCACCTCTGAAACTATTCAATTTATAAAGTAACAAAATATAAATCGTTTAGGGAGAAATAATATGAATCACAATAGACAATTTGGAGTTCTGATACTTACACCTAAATGGGATTCTGGGGCTAATGATGTGTATGCTTGTTGAGATATCAAGTATTTTCTGAAATAGTTTCGGAGACAAGTCTTGGACCAAATTTTGGGAATAGGGCTTATTGTTTCTTCATCAAGAAATCTAAGACTTTGATCATTGATTCCTGCACCTAATTTAAAAATTCAAACGCATTTTAAATTCACATAAATATACAAGATGTTTGATGAGTATGGTATACAATTTTAGTGGGTGTGAATTAATATTTTTAATTGAAACCAAATAATTATTTAATTTCTATCATCTTTTATGAAAATATATTTGTATGAGCACATGCATGACCTTACAATCAAAATTATCGATGAATTCTTCAAGCCCCCAAGTTGATAAAAGGTTTTTAAATTCCATAGCACATGTAAAAACTGAAACGCGAAAGTGTAACTTCACCCACCAACGATAAGATGAAAATGATTATAATAATGCCGATGGACTACATAGTACTGCGCGTCGTTCTCGCGCACATCCAATTATCGCACTCCTTTACAAATTGCCGATCCATGATTGGTCAAACGACGACTGTTGTAAATAACGGACATTCAAATTTCAAATAAATATCTACTAGACCAAGGGTTTTCTTTTCTGTTTTAGCATAGAAAAATTCTATTTTCTGAAAAAAATGTATATATATTTCTTAACAGTGATAGTGAAGAGCTTATTTATAACGGAAAGATATACTTTTACAGTTTATTAAAAGTGAAAATTCCTGGTTATGAAAGAATGTTTTGTATTTTTAATAAGTATGTTATAGTTTCTGTATAGAGGTAATAGAAAAGTTGATTTTACTAACTCAGTTAATCAGTTTTATTACCACAGTGAAAATTCTACTTGTCTTACCCAAAAAAAGTTTAGGAAAGAACGCTTTGATGGGAATTTTCTCAGTGTGGTGTGCGTCATCAATTGTGACGTATATCCGGTTTTTCGGCATGTCGTTTATTTTATTTGCTATTTTGACATATAGCTAAGCTTAAATTTGATAAATAAAATCATCAGAATCGTACTCAGCCAAATTCGAAAAGGCTATAAAATTAATAATTACCAGCTTCTTTTTTTACTGAAAATACTTGAGAACCTCCAAAATTCTGATGTTTTTCCGTATATCCATGCATATTTTTGTATTATTTGAATAAATAAAACAATAAGATTAATATTACCTTTTCATAAATAATAATTGACCGTAAGCAACTAGGTACAGACCTGACGAGAACTGTCAGGGTGACAGTAGAAATAGACGTAAGCCACTACGAAAGTAACGCCTTCATAGTAATTTAAACTCTCGATTGATAGGCTGCGCTTGCGTTTAATCTAAACATCAACCAATCGAACTTTTGTGAGTCGAAGATTAGGGTTAACGTTCGTAATACATTTGAACGGTTCATTATTGTGATATTTTAATTAGGATTAATCACAGACCTGCCTTTTTTTTCATTTCTTCCTACGTGATGTGTTAGAAAAACATTAACAATCGATGACGCACACCAAGAAGGGTATTATTTCAACCATACACTTACATTAATAAAATTTGGAGGGTGAGAATGAAGTGTTGTAAACTTCTCTACAAATGGTAGGTTAGGTTTTTGGTGAGTGGGTCTATTAGGCCCTCCACTGCGACTCACAAGAGTCTATTGTGGCTCACACCTATTCAGATTCCACCAAACAAATTCAGCTTCTTAACAAAGCCGATTATATTATTTGAGAATGATATTCCAGATCCGAGGGCGAGAGAGAGAACCTGCCAAACATCAGATACCTGATTCGAGCCGCGGCGGGGCAGGCACAAATTATATGCTCTGCTGTTTCATCATCTTCCAAACAAAGACGGCAAGTCGGATCTTCCGACAGTCCAAGTTTTAGCATATGATGATTCAAATGACAGTGGCCTGTTAAAAGGCCTGTTAGACAACGTAGGTCATGCCTGCTATGGTCTAACATTTGTTTGGAGACATACTTCGAAGGATGTATAAAAGCCTTTGAATGAACCAATCCTGGTAAATTATGCCAGAAGTCTAAAGCTCTTCTTGCTGCGAGGTATTTAGAGTTTGTTTGGCAAAACTTATTGCGATGCCAATTGTAGGTTCTGGTCCGATAGAAACACGTGCGGCACCCTCCCTTGCAAGAAAGTCTGCCTTCTCGTTTTCTTCCATGCCAGAATGGCCAGGGATCCAGACCAGCAATACTTTATTGAGTTCTCCTATTGAGGATAGTCTTTTTTGGCAGTCTAAAACCAATTTCGACGTTACACGGCGAGAGCTAAGTGCTTTTAAAGCCGCTTAGCTGTCCGAGAAAATTTTCATTGTTCTATGTATAAGATTGGCTTGCTCCACTCTCTCCACACATGAAACAATGGCGTAAATTTCCGCCTGAAATACGGTTGCATGGGATCCTAG